>RWGY01001067.1:0-84878 GCA_007726485.1 Eragrostis curvula | reverse complement strand
TGAGCTACTTTCTGATTGCTCCAACTGCATGCACTATTTACTCCCACTTTAAAGAAATAAATTAATAAGGATTTTTTTTTATTTTATACCCACTTTTTACTCCACTTTTTAACAGTGAAACCAAATTGGGCCAAAAAATTTCTAGGCCAAGCTCGAATTGGGCCTATAAATAGGATTTATTCACACTAGACGATGATTATGATGAAACCAAACATTCATGGTCTAAAAGTTGGCTGGGTGTACTAAGAATTGAGCTTACTCGTGCCGTCAAATAATTTGTAACAAAAATAACAAATCGTCACAACTTTTACCATGTTGGATTTCATTCCGGTGTGACAGACGCTTTGTGACAATATTTGTGATGACTTTTGTACTGTCACAAATTTACTGGCACTTGTATGATCACAAATTTAGTGACCAAATTGTGGAGCATAGAAATAGTCGCTAGTGATCATTCGTCACGCTTGACTGGTGATGAAATTTTTTCCATCACCTGAGCATGACTAATCGTGAGCCTGTGGAAATAGTAGATCGGTGCTACCCCGGCCGTGATGTATGCCCCCTCTCCCGATCCACCTGACACACGGTCAGCAAGACTAAGAGCATCTCCAACAGTTTGGTAAAAACACTCCCTAAACGTGAATTTAGGATATTAGCAAAAAAAACATCTTCCAACAATTCTGTAAAACAGGTTGCTAAATTTAGCTTCACCCAAATTTTCCATATGCAGTTGCTACATTTGGAGAAGCTATACACACTCCCAACAGGGCAGTTCCGCTCTTCCCGCGCCCTCTTCCTCCTGCCCAGCGCCCCACCACCCGTCGGGGCGAGCCATACTACCAGACCTGGCAGCCGCCGGACTGGCTCCTCCGCCGTAGCCGCAGCAAGCGCTCATCCTCTCTGACCCGCGTACGAGCCCTCTGGTGCCCCGCCCGTTTCCGAACTCGTCGGATGAACATGACCTCGCGCGCCGCCGTGCTCGCCTCGCCGGACCCCATCTCGCTGCCGCCCACTCCCATTCCGCCTCAAGCAGCTCCCTCACCGTCATTTCATTTTGGGCGAGCGCGACAACGAATTGGTTCCTTTTTGTTTTTGCGTGGAACAACCAATTGGTTTTCTTGTTCTCTGTTTGGCGATTCGATGGACCAATTGACGAATTGGTCAATCGATTAATCCATGACGCCCTTCCAGGAGTGCAACCTCGTGCGTGCGGCTTGCTACCACATTCTCCAGTGCTCGTAAGTCCCATGATGGAAAGTTATGTGTCCACTGCGGCGGGAGCAACGCACGCAGGCGACGGCGGCCGCGGCGGTCCGCTGACCGCTGTCGTGCGTGTGCAACAAGGGTGAGGCAGCCGTGCTCGTGCTGCGACGAGAGTGCAGGCCGGCGGCTGCGTGCGTGCAGCGAAGGACGCGGCTGCTGCGTGACCGGCAGGCGTTGCCCATGGCCATGAGCGCAGGTCAAGAGCGTCTTCATTTGTTGGTGCTGGGTGAATGCGTACATGCTCAGTTCATCTTGCCTGGTAACGACGAGTGTGACGTGGACACGTTTGAAATTATTTGGAAACCAAAAATTGGGAATGGTTGAGGAGGTGTGTTTTTTAACTCCCAAAAGCTGTTTGGAAACTCCTTAAACTAGTATTTAGGGACTAATCTTGTCACACCTTAGTCTTGCTAAATTCTTAGCCACTTGGGTACTGTAGATTCCTGCCAAACTTTGTCTCTGGATGATTGCTTTATTTTTTCACCACAAAAGTGTAGCAACACTACTTGGCAAAAAAGAAAGAAAGAAAGAAAGAAGTGTAGCAGCAACACTAACAATATGCCTAATACCGGAAATGAAGTGTGGTAAGGCCTAGTTGCCAACCAAACAAAGACCATTGCTAGATACTCCCTCCGTTTTTAAATTGTTGTCGCCATTGACTTTTTTTGCTATCTTTGACCATTCGTCTTATTCAAAAAAGTTTTAAAAATATCATATATTTTGTGATGATTTGTTTTATCTTCAAAGTAAGTTTGAACCTAACTTATAATTTTGCATATTCGAACAACTATTTTGAATAAGACGAGCGGTCAAACGTAAATAAAAAAATCAATGGCGACAACAATTTAAAAACGGAGGGAGTAAGCAGTTTGCAGAGCCAGCAGGGGGCATGGCTAAACACGCAAGCTGGGTCCGGTGCATTTGTTGTTTAGACCATTATGATTGCATGAGTGCATGACAAGTGACAGTCCTACCTAATGACTGAATAAGAAATCAAGGGTGATAAAATGAGAAAGAAAACAAATGCCTCTCGCCGTGATGCGCGGCGCCCGCCTTAGACCAGTCAAATGACAAGTCGCTGCGATACAGTGATAGGAGCCAAATCGCAAGGAGCAAGTCGTCGCCAGTCCACGCTTGCATTGCAACATCGCAGCCTTCGTTCTCAGATACCACACATTACACTGCACCTCTGCACCAAGCGTCATTACACAGAATAGAGCGAGCATCGATCCATGCCGACGACGTCCATGAGGTGCTGCCTGCGCCTCTTCGCCGTCCTCGCAATAGTCATCAGCTCTGGAACACGCCTCAGCTTCGCACAAAATGCTATAATTCCCAAATATATCGACTGCCCCTCCTCACCACCTTCGCCTTCCCCGTCGCCGCCGCCACCGTCGAACACCCACCAAGTTCCATGACAACGTCGTCCAGCTCCTGGGGGCCCTGCCGTCCTCCACGGCGCCCACGGGCTTCGCCTCCCTCTCGAGGGGCGACGGCGGCGACCGCGCTTTCGTCCGCAGCCTCTGCCGCGGCGACGTGCCGGTGAACGACTGCAAGACCTGCGTCCAGGACGCCGCGGCGGAGCTTAACAACAACTGCAGCAGCAGCGGCGGCAACCGTGTCGCCGCCATCTGGTACGAGAGGTGCTTCCTCTCTTACGCGGACACCAACGCGTCCGCCTACGAGAAGACCTACCGGCAGGAGCTCTACAACAGATTTAACTTCTCCGCCGCCACGGGCGCCTGGGCCTATTACCAGCTAATAGGGAGCCTCGCTGCGCGCGCCGTGAACGGGTCCACGTCGCCACCGATGTTTGCGACGGGGCATCTGCTCTACGACCCGAACGTACCCAACGGCACCTTGTACGGGCTGGTGCAGTGCATGAGGGACCTAACGGCAGCGGAGTGCGGCTAGTGCTTGGAGGACTCAGTGTCACAGCTGCCGCACTGCTGCTGGCAGCACCAGGGAGGAGTGGTGCTGGGATACAACTGCTACCTGCGCGTGGAGATCTACACCTATTATGACCTCGCGCTGGATGGACCGCCAGCGCTGCCGCCTCTCGCTCCATCTCCGTCCAGCTCCAGCATCAGCCCGCGGTTTCCAGGAAAAGTGCAAGGTGAGCTTTTCTGAATGCTCGGGCCCCATGCACTTTTTACTCCCCAATTCAACAAATAAATAAGGAACGAAAAACAAATTTTTATGTCGTTCATTTTATTATTTTTATTCACAGTCACATTAAAACAAATTTGAACTGTTTACATAATTCCGAGAGCATTATACTTAAATATATAAGTTTGATTGAAGTTATTGGATTATGATATGCGCCATTGAGAAGATAGGAACACTTTCATAGAAACAAACAAATAATGTATTAGTGGCAAAAAGGTGTGCGACCACATATATAAACGCAAGTATTCTTGCATTCTTGTGCGCACATTGTTACAAAAAATCTTCTGGCTAGTGATGAAAACACTGTGACGATCAAGAAACACTGCACACATTGTTTATTTTTTGGAGCACACTAGTTGTGAACTAGGGACCTGATCATTCTTCCATAATTTATTGCTCGCGATTATACTTCGATATGTTGAATCTGGCCCGTTCTAATTGGGCGTGTAACTGGACCTGTAGTTAGGCCTATAAATGAGTATGTACTCGGGCTTGTGATGAAATGGTCGAACAAAATTCGGCCGAAAATTTTAGAGGCCTAAAATGAGCTGGGTCTACAGATGGGCTGTGGTTTATGAAAACCAAACATGGGATAAAAGTTGGTCGAGTCCACTAAGAATCTGAGTTACTCAGATTGTGCGATAATTTGTGATGAAACAAAATAACTAAAGGTGAATCAAATCCCAGGTCAAAAAAAAAGGTGAATCAAATCTGAAAATTCGACACAACCTACAGATGGATTTGACGTTGTAGACGCTTTGCGACAATATTTGTGACCACTTGCATTGTCACAAATTTACCGATAACTTACATGGCCGTAAAATTAGTTGAGTGATGGTCGTGCATAAAAATCAACATTAGCATTACTGATCACGATGGACTGGTGACCATTTTTTCTGTTATCTGAGCATTACTGGTCATGATTAGTACAAAAAACAAGGTTTTAGTTAAAAAAAAGGGTCACCAATCTCTTTTATTGCTTGGGGACCTCGACTAGTTTTGCCACAATACTCCCTTCGTCTCAAATTTAAGCATTCTGGGTTTGTCCAAAGTCGATCATCTTTTATTTTTAATTATCGATATCAATTAAAATAAAATATTTTAAATAAGAAGAGTTACATATTATTATAATTTGTTTCATGATGAATCTAACAACATTATTTATACTTAGTGAAACATTTTAATTTATTTGTTGTTGATATTCAAACATGTAAATAATTAACTTTGACCAAGACTAAAAACACTTATATTCTGGGTCAAAGGTAGTAGATCCTTGCTGCCTCCAAAGCATGCCCCTCTTGGTTCCACAATGTCGCTAATCCGCCTCCCAATCTACTTGACACACGTGCATAGCCAGTTCCTTTTTGTTTCAAATCTTAAAAACTTCTTAAGCTTGATTTTCTCTGCTAAATCTCCTCTACAAATATGTCCTTGATGTGAATAAAATATCCAATAGCTTGTGTTGTCACGTTTCCCGGACATGATGGTCAGTGACTCTCCTCGCACCTAAGTCTTGCCAAATTCCTAGCCAGATGCCATGTATTTTAACTTCTTGCCAGAGTTGTCTAAGGATGGCTGGTCAATTTTCTTATCTTAGACACGAAAAGTGTAGCTAACTGCCAACCAAACAAGCCCATACGCAGATGAGATGTTTGCAACCATGGCATGCCATGGTGCCGCCTCTTAGGCCACATGCATGCATGACAGATGACAACAGTGTTGCCTTAGAATCGACTAAGCAAACAAAGGATGATATAGAAAATAAGAAAGAAAAAAATAAATGAATCATGTTATGCTGTGAATATAATAAGGTATGGACAGAGGACTAATTGTTTGGCGATGGCTAAGGCATGAAAGGAGCGCGCGCGGTCAAGATGCGCGGAGCCCAATGGCTAGTTTTGCAATAGTAGATCTGTGCTGCCTCTGAAGTAATGCCCCTATTGATTACACAGTGTCGCTGGTCGGCCTCTCAATCCACATCGGACAGTCCCCAATGTCTGACTCTAGACTTAGTTTTAATAATTGTTTATTAGAGAAAAGATAAAAGAGAGAACGCAGCTAGCTGTTTTCTCGGTGAGCTAGTCTATAAGGACAATGAGAGAGTTAAAATAGAGCTATTAATCTTTTGTAAGAGCTAACAGCTAGCTCTACTTACATACGCGCATAGCCAGTTATATTTTATCTCAAATATTAAAGCCATCTTAGGCTTGATTTTCTTTGTTAAATCTCCTCTACAAATATCTCCTTGATTTGAATAAAATATATCCAATAGATCGTGTTGTCACGTTTCCCGGACATATTGTCGGTGACTCTCGTCACACCTTAGTCTTACCAAATTCCAAGCGATTTGCCATACTTGTCTAGGGATAGCTGGTCAATTTTCTTGTCTTAGACACGAAACTGTAGCTAACTGCCAACCAAACGGGACCATAAGCTGTTTGCAACCATTGGCTTGGCGCCGCCGCTCGGAAGGATTGGTAGGCCGCATGCATGACAGGTGACGACAGTGTTACCTTACGACCGAGTCGGGGGAAAAATATGATAGAATAATAAGAAAGAAAACTAAATGAGCATGCTCTGCTGTGAATATAATAATAAGACATGTAGACAGGGACGGGACTAGCCTAGTGGCGACGGCCGAGCCACGGTACGAGCGGGGGCGGTCAAGATCGATCCGCGGAGCCCGCCTTTTAGACCAGCCACATTATATGTTTTTTTGTTTCGGTGGAGTCACATTAGTAGGTGGTGTGCCAAATGACGAGCAAGTCGTCGCCGGTGCACGTGCCGACACCGATGTAGCAAGTCGTCGCCGGTCCACTTGGACAGTTGCATTATCGGAACCTTCGTTCTCAGATCCCACGCATATTACACTGCACCGCTGAACCAAGCGCGAACAGGGCGAGAGCATCGATCCATGCCGACGCCATCCATGAGGTGCTGCAGCATGCGCCTCGCCTTCGCCGTCCTCGCAGTAATCCTCAGCTCGGGAACACGCCTCGCCTTGGGGCAAAGTATCATTCCGAAATACCTTGACTGCCCCTCCCCACCACCTTCGCCTGCTCCGTCGCCGCCGCCGTCGAACACCACCGCCGCCACCAAGTTCCATGACAACGTCCTCCGTCTCCTGGACGCCCTGCCGTCCTCCACGGCCACCACAGGATTCGCCTCCCTCTCGCGTGGCGACGGCGGCGACCGCGCCTTCGTCCGCAGCCTCTGCCGCGGCGACGTGCCGGCCGGCGACTGCAAGACCTGCGTGACCAACGCCGCGGCGGAGCTCAACCGAAACTGCAGCGGCGGCGGCCGGCAAGCTGGCATCTGGTACGAAAACTGCTTCCTGTCATATTCCGACACCAACGCGTCCGCCGGCTACGAGCAGACATACCGGCAGGAGCTCTACAACCGGTTCAACGCCTCCGACACGGACGCGTTCATGAGGACGTACTACGCGCTCATGAACCGCCTCTCCACGCGCGCCGTCGCCGGCGAGCCGGAGTCGCCGGCGACGGCGCCGATGTTCGCGACGGGGCAGGCGGTGTACGACACCAACGCGCCGAACGGCACTATGTACGGGCTGGTGCAGTGCGCGAGGGACCGGACGGCGGCCGAGTGCAAACAGTGCTTGCAGACCTCGGTAGCGCAGCTGCCGCACTGCTGCTACGGGCACCAGGGAGGGGTGGTGCTCGGCTACAATTGCTACCTGCGTGTGGAGATTTACACCTATTATGACCTCGCGCTTGACGTAGAGCCTCCGCCGCCAGCGGCAGCTCCGTTGCCGTTAAACGAAGAAGGACACGGTGAGCTCTCTGAACGTTTCCTATGACTGCAGCCTGTACTTGCATTGCCATTGCGTACTCCCTCCTTTTGCCGCAAATTGTTGACGCTGCATAGTGCAAGTTTGCAATCAAACAGGGTCAACGCATTTTAATAGTACTTCTGGTTTATTGTGTCTCGATCGATGCGGTGTCTGTTCAGTGTTACTGGAGCCCAAAAAAAAAAAAAAAACCCATCCCTACTGGTTGAACCGTGAATTCTTAGTCAACTGTGAAGACCCTTTTTACTATCTTTTTGTGTAATTACCTATTACCATTAGTTATAATTAAATCGACTTGTATAAATTATATCATAAAAATTTTGTGCCATACTCAATTTATAATTCTAATTAAATCACCCATGATCCGTGAAACAAGCTAATTCTGAAATGTATGTACAAATAATTATTAGTGAAATTATTGAACTAGGGTCACACAGTCTGGGTTCACTTGTTCTTTCAAAACCTTGTCTGTGCTCTCAGACAAGATGTGATATAGTTCGACTAGTCGTTTATTTTTTTCTTGGTGCCATATAAAAATATCTTTTGTGACCTTTAAAAGACGAAGGAATCTAGTCACCGGCGGGGACAAGACAACGAATGCCCAAAAAATATATTTTGTGACCTTTAAAAGACGAAGGAATCTAGTCACCGGCAGGGAAAAGACAACGAATGCCCTGTTTGGCTGTTTCGGAGTTATACTAGAATTTAATTCAAATACGTTAGTTATGAAGCTGGGAGATTTTTCATTTATAACTAGTCGTGTACAAAGAGTGCAAGCTTTTTTTTTTTGGAATATGGAAGGTTCGCTCCTGATATACTACTCTGAACAATTCAATTTGTTTGGTCCTCAAAATTCTCAGACAGTGCTATATTAAAATGCCTCCTTTGTGCAAAGGAGTCATTTTAATGGAGCACATCTACAATGACAAAGCTCTATTACATGGTTGTGTAGAATGATGCCTTTCGTTTTCAAGGATTTCATAAAACTCCTACACCTGAGAAGGGTCTGAGGCTGGTCCAAGGACTCATTGGTGTTGAAAAATACATTGGGTTTTTAGCTGACATATTCATGGTCATGAAAGTTCTTGGAACGAGTTTAAGCTGTAGACTATATCCCATATTAGTGGTTTCTGAACTGCATCAAAGTACGCTTTGCCTGATCCAGTTACTTTTCATTTGTTATGAGATGTAGGGAAAAAGAAACCAGATATGATTCTTGCAGTAGCACTTCCTGTTGGAACTGCACTTTTCATTGTCGGCATCCTTGTTACGATTTTCATGTACAAGAGGAAGGTAACACAACAAGGTAAATCACATATTACTCATTCACATTTCTTCCTAGTACTGGTCGTCACATCATTAGAGACAGTCTGATATCGTTGTTTGCTAAGGAAAGACTGTTCCACTCATAAACACATAACGTTAAATATGTAATCTAAAATTTAACTGGGTTGATTATGCAACTCAAAACTCAGTGGAGGATTTTTCTATGAGACCAAAATTTGCATTTGGCATTCTTGATCTAGTGCTCTAGTGTTTGGAGAAGGCAAACGATATGAAACAGACCGAATCCTATTGGACAGTCATTTGTTGTGAGAATATCTTCTAAGGTGTCTTTTGTTTGCTTTATAACTTGACAGATGATAGTAGCAACGAAGAGGACATCGGCTTCGTTGATCTAGAGCAAATCAATCTAAGACTGTTGAGAGAAGCAACAGAAAACTTCTCCCAAGAAAACAAACTTGGAATGGGAGGTTTTGGGGAAGTCTTTAAGGTATGCCTTTAATTTCAACATATGAACTTAGCCATCCTCCTTTATTTTTTCCTATTTCTCCAAATGTTTTAGAGATGGGAGAGCTGTGGAGTGAGTTTGTTCAATAAAAAAACTAGCATCATTCAATAATGAACTAATATAAATTTAGTGTATGTAAAGGCGCATCACCACAACTGTTAATTAAGGTGCCCTAACTTGAGTTGTACGCCTAGATCATAATGTTGATAAGTTTATGGACTCCCAATGCATTACTCTACTATCTGAACAAGTGAGAAATATGTTTCTTTAGGGTACGTTACAAACAGGAGAACAAATAGCAGTCAAGAGGCTTTCAAAGCACTCCTCTCAAGGATTCCACGAGCTGAAAAATGAACTCGTGCTAGCTGCCAAGCTCAAGCACAAGAACCTGGCGCCTCTTAAAGGAGTATGTGTGCAACAAGAAAAGCTTCTTGTCTATGAGTACATGCCGAACGGTAGCTTGGATACTTTCCTTTTTGGTAATTCTTTGCACCTAAGTTCAAAACGAAATTTATGCCTACAATAATCTTGTTAGCTTATATCCTAATATCTATATATTACACCTGCGTACAGATCCAGTAAGGCGGCAGCAGCTGGATTGGGGCAAAAGGTTCATGATCATCTGTGGGATTGCACGGGGACTCCGTTATCTCCATGAGGAGTCACGTCTTAAGGTTATCCACAGGGATTTGAAGCCAAGCAATGTGTTACTTGACGCAGATATGAACCCCAAAATCTCAGACTTCGGCCTTGCCAGGGCCTTTGTGGGAGATCAGTCTAGAGATGTAACAAGACGGCCAGCTGGAACCCTGTAAGTTACAGCACCATACCTAGTTCTCCCTGTTTCCATTTTACTCGATTACAAATAGGCACACCATATTTCTAGGAAACAAAAAATTTCATTTTGAATGATCAAATTCCTCCTTTTCCTCTTACCACCAACAATACACCCACCATATGTGCGTGGAGTCTGTGGACTCGTAGATGTATGGCTTCGACCACAAGGGTTCAAATTCTATCGTGCAACTGTATTGATTTTTGTGGCTTCACTCACTACGGGAGATCCCTTGTTTAATTTGCCGAGTGCTAAGGACACTCGGCAAAGTCCCAAATACACTCGGCAAAAGATTTGCCGAGTGTTGTAGTATTACACTGCTTGATGCTAGCTAGGTAGTGATTCTCTTTTGATTGCACGACTGATGCAGCGGATACATGTCCCCGGAGTATGCCTACTGCGGGCATGTCTCGACCAAGTCCGACATGTTTAGCTTCGGTGTGATCGTCCTGGAGATGGTCACCGGGCGGAAGAGCAACAGCACGTACGAGTGCCCTGACACCACGTCTCTGCTCAGCTATGTATGTGATTCATCGCCATCTTGGCTTCGCGACCCTTGCTCGTAGCCTTTTTAATTAAATTGTGTGTAAGTGCAGGTATGGAAAAAGTGGAGGACAGGTTTGGCTGTGGACGTGGTGGACGCGTCGCTGACTGGGCAGTACCCTGAGAGTGAGGTCCTCAACTGCTTGGAGGTCGGATTGCTGTGCGTTCAGGAGAATCCGGCAGACAGGCCGGACGCCTCTGCGGTGGTGCTCCTGCTTGGCAGTCCGAATTCCATGCCTGATGAAGCCCGGCGGGAGCCCTCTAGGCCAGCTTTCTTTTTTGGTGCCGGTGAAAGCGGCTCTGGGGATGCTGCCGAGGGTGGGAGCTCCAGAGATGCTCTGATAGGAGATGGACGTTCAGCACCATCTTCAGAGAATGTGATGACTATTTCAGATTTTCAGCCGAGGTAGCTCTGATTGGTTGGACTCATATAGAGATAAAGTAATTATCCCTCGCAAAAAAAAGAGATAAAGTAATTATGATTTTTTTTAGAAAATAGAAACTCACCTGGGATTTTGTATCTCAAGATGCATAGTCCTAGTTTGTAATTATGTCATTTCAGTATGGACTGAGAAGTGAAATTAATAAAAAGTACATGAAAAATAGCAAAAGCCTATATCCAGTACACCTGCATTTATCAGAAAGTTCATGTTAAATGAAATGTTTGAAGGACATAAATGATATCCATACTACTGCATTTATCAAGTCGATGGTTGAACCTTTTGCGCATCTACAATGGTGTAGTGCAACGTTACGATGTTGGGTGAAGCATTACGATGACATGTGCCTTGTTCCATATGAAACTGTGGCTATGGATGGGTCAATGAAAGGGTACATGTTGTCCACATGCCACATGACACCCTCGTGCGATTGATGGTGGATTCTTATTCCGGACTCATGTGCGCCTTAAGCAAGAGAGTTTTTGTGATACCATTGGTAGTACCGTTCATCTTTCCTATTCTGTGGCGAAGTGTCAAAACATGAAAGATGAAAATGGAACCCCCACGTGAAGATAAGAAATAATGAAGTAGCTGGTTGACAAATATATTCTTATATATCCATTAGCACATTGTATACACTGGATCAATAAATAAAATTGACTTAGAATAATGAAGTACAAATCATGAAGCACACCAAACACTTCTAACTTTTGACACAATGGGAAAGTCAAAACATAACGTGTATAATCATCAAGGAGCACAAGATAACTTTATAACAAGCAAAACTGTCAGCTAGTGATTTATATAAGTCACAATGTGTTATTTGGAATAGGAAATAACTAAATGAATGGGAATTGGAGAAAGGGTGCCACACATGTTGTCTCACAAATCAATTCAGAATTGTCTTTATTTTTACGGGGAATATCAAATTTGGAAACTAATGGTGACAAGGACATATCACTAGGATTGCCAAGTCTAGTGTGTCAATATAGAGATTACATCATGAAGGTGTTTTTTTTTTTAAGAAATTACACAGTACAACTCAGACACTCACAACGCACGCACACTCACCCCTATGAACGCACATACGCAAACCCTACCCCTATGAGCATCTTCGAAGACTGAGCCGGCAAATTCTCCAGATTCCCGAAGTCACCACTGGCGCCTCGCTGTCGACGGCCACGTCGCCTACCGCTGAAAGCACAAATGCCGTTAAATCCTAGTAAATTCGCTCCCACCTGGAGTCGAACCCAGGACCTCAAAGGTGCTACTCAGGTGCCTTAACCACTAGGCCAAGACCCCTTTCACTACTTTAAAAAAGCTACATTGACACGTACGCTTGCGGTTTACATTTTGGGGTACGTGTCAATGTAGCTTTAAAGAAGGTGTTGACGTGTCTTGTGTACCCAAAATGTAAACCGCAAGCGTACGTGTCAATGTAGCTTTTTTAAAGTATTCTAAGGTTTATATTGAATCCATGGAGACCAACAGTAAATTTTTGAACATAAATAGTAAGTAAAAGCACTAGCTCTACCATCTGGTTCGCATGTTGTGATGGTTTGGCGGATGGACGGGTCACGCTGATCAGCACAAGGGGGTCCACTATGCACAAAGGGTGTAATCAATACAGAGGTGCCTTCTCTACAGTTGCATGAGATTATGAAGCTATTCCTAATCACCATGATACCACAAGCTCTAATATAAAATATTATTCATGCAAGATAAGTCGCTGTACATTTGTAGCGGCATTGAAATCCCCGTGGCCATAGGGTACGCTTTAGCGACATATTACTAGCAAAGGTTCGTTTCCCGTCACTGAAGCCTGTTTCTGTGGTAGTGGTCCACAACCAGATTAGAAGAATTATCTATTACAGAATATATGGAACTAAACTTGTGCAAGTTATCATCATCACCCGTCATGTGAGGTGATGCCCCACTGTGACACCCTGTGTCACTGCAGCCATAAACCTGCAGAAACACTCCCAAAAACTGAACCAAAATCAAAACAAACCAAATCTGAATGCAAAAGCAAATGTTCGAATAAATGTTAAACCAATGCTTGTGAAATGACTCAAACTTTTCAATAACAACTTGACCCAAACAAAAAGTCTCTAGCAATCACATCAGAACAGAGATGTTTGGAGAATTTTCCAGAATTTTTCAAATTCTAGAAGTGCCCCTAAAAATTCAGTGAAGGTCATGCAAATCCTGATGTTCCTCGAATTTTAATTCGAAAAATGGAGCTCAAACCTGCATGGTCCCAAAAGGAAAGTTGGAGCTGGATCTGTATTCTACAATCACACAATATTTGGAGAATTTTGGAGGTCTGGAACTACTCTGTTTAATTCGGAGAAAACCGTTGGATTAAATTCGCTGAAAATGCGAAAGTCAGTCTGCTGTCAGAACTTGACAGCCACGTCGCCGCCGGCGACCGGAACACGCCGCGCCCTCCTCCTCCACTCGTTCGCGGATGCTGAGCCTTAAAGTCGACGCCGCCCTCTCTCTCGGCCTCTCCCTCGCCCACCATTTCCCCAAACCCTAACCCTGGCCGCCTCCACAACTCCCGCCGCCATTACCAGTCACCGCCCTTTCGAGCTCCGCCTCCCCGCCCCGCCACTCCGACGCCTTTCCGAGTGAGCCGTCGTGTGAGAGGCTGCGCAGGGATGGCCTGAAGATCTTCCCCACGCTCCCTTCCTCGTCCCGTGCTTGAAGCTCGTGAATCGACCCTCGTAGCCGCCATGGCTGCCGGGTAGCCGAGCTCCGGGACGTCGCCCTTTTTCTTCCACTCCGGTGAGTAATTCTGCAATTGCTTGTACCTGGAGGTAGCTTTCGTCGCCACGCACCCCTTGAACCTCACCATTATCCTTGCTTCACAGCCGAGTCGCAGGATTTCAACTTTTCCCCATCGTCTATTACAAGAACGCGAGTACCCCCACGACAAACTTCGACTTCCACGCCTTCTCATCGACTACATGCTTGACGCCGCTCTTCTACAGGTCGAGGTGAAGCTCCTCATCATTTTTACTAGATTTTTCATGCGTCGTGCGACACAAGAGACCTTGCCGAACCTTGCCAGCCCGCCGTGCTCGTTGCCGGCCATCTTCTGGCAGTTCCCGTCGAGTTCAACACCCGCAAATGGATTCGCAGTGAGCTATGCTTCATGCTAGTATTGTTTGTTGGAATTTTGGTGGTCGTCTGGGCGTTTCCCGGCGAGCCGCCGTCGCTCCGGCGAGCTCCGGCCGCCATGGCCGGGCTCCAGCCCGACCTGGTGCTGGCCACACCAGATCCGGTGTGGCTAGGCCCATGTCGCCAAACTTGTGGCGCAGATCTGAGTGGCTGCCCCCTTTCCAATTTCCGGAATTTAGTTTAAATCCTCAGAAAATGTCAGAGAATTGTAAAATCCACAATAAATCGTACACAGATCAGAAAAAAGTGAAACAAGTTTTGTTGTCTTCCTTGTGCTCTGATCTACCTTTTCAGTCTGACAAACTGATGCAAATCATCTTCCAGTGTTTTGTAAAAATCTTTATGTGTTAACAGTTGTTTAAATCATAATAAATTTGATGTTGCTCAATAAATCCTGAAACTTTACATGCTTGTTGATAAACAGTCAATACACTTACAGAACAAGATTCACCATTAGATTATGTCTAATTATTTTCTTATGATTTATTTTATGTTATGCGCTCTTTAAGTTGCTGAAATTAATCCAGAATGCAATAATTATTCAAACTCCACAGTAAATCACTTTGAGTAATGCTTAATCCCAGAAAAATATCACTGAACCATAACTGAATTTTGAAATCATGTAAACCAAGTTCATTACTTAAGTGAATTTAATTTGATTGTCTCATGTTCATTGCATCTAACTTGCATTGTTCTCCTTGTCATAACGTGTAGCATTCAAGGTGACCAGGAGCAGCTGGAGGATCAAGATGTTGAGCAGTTCAGGAGGAGATATTAGCTGACTCTCTAGTAGCTAACATCGCATTTGAGCCAGACAAGCCCCGGTGCATGCCTACCTGTTTAGATTTTTATTTATCACTTGATTGGGGCTAGTAATTGATTGTGCATTAGGTTTATTAGGAGTTGCTGTGAAACCATAGAATTGCATTAAGACCCCCCCCCCCTTCCAGATCTACCTTGTGTCCTATTTTGTAGTAGTTGGTTTTAGGTTATCGTTAGAATCTGCTATGCTTAGGGTCTAGAGGACGGTAGAAGACGAGTGGTAGGTCCCACTCGCATGATAGGAATCACCCTGGATTGTACTAGAAAGATTTTGGATTTGTTGAGACTGGACGGGGAATTGTTTGTATAGGATGGATGGAGAAGGCTGGGCCTTCACGGTTGTAGCCCCGTCTGTGTCGGTTAAGGACCGTCCGTTGTTGACCCTGTTGAGCAAGTTCGAACGTACTGATCACATGCTAGTGTTCTATGGGCCTAGTAAACCGAGTAGCTTAGCAATCGTGGGGACGACATCGGCGCCTGCTGCTACGGGGGAATGAGGGTAGCCACCCACAGACGACGGCTGGGCCGGGTGTTTTGTGGGCCTAAGACTTTCGCCGGGAGCAGCAGATCGAGTCGGCCTTGCGGGGGCTTTGTAAAAGGTTGCCATATGTGGCCTTTGTGCTGCATATGTCGTGTGGTCAGGTTTCTCCTGCATGATGTACATCGATGCCGCCACTCTCGGTCAAGAGCAACCTTGTTCACTGAGTCACATCGTAGTGTGATATGATTGATGATGATGACTAGTACTGTTATATTTATATCTCATTACTGTTATATTGCTTATCTGATGTATTGTTACTTTATATCTGTTTCAGAGATAAGTGCACTGTTTTACTGGTTAAGTACTTCATCTGAAATAAAACTTGAAAATAAGGACTAAGTAATTAGTGCGGTTTATGCTAATGAGTCAGTCTACCCCTTGTAGCCTTTGAAAGTAAGGACCAAGTAGTTAGCCACGTTGACGGGTAAGTCTTGCTGAGTATTAGTAGCTCAGGGTTTGGCTTTTTATGTTTTGTGCAGGTTTGTTCTTGCTTCCGCTGATCTTTGGTGGAGCTTTCAGCAGGTCCACATCGCAGGGCTTCGATGTGCGGTTTTTGTATCGTCGAGAGTAGTAGTTATGTATCTATCTTCAGATTTCCGCTGTGGACTCTCGTGTTTTAAATCACTTGTACTTGATGTAATAACTTAAAGATATAAAATTTGTGCTTTTTATGTGATGTACTGTTGCGTTTGTTCATCAGCGCGTACCGACTCGATCCTGTGAAAAGCGGAAACGCTTCACCCACTATCTATGTACCATTCTCCACAAGTACTATAGCTTGCTGATGAGAAGCCCGCAGTCCCAAATCAGATCGCAATGTGGTCCTTTGAACTTGAGCTGACATTAAGATATGCTGCTGGAACGCCGTGTACACATGTGCTGGTGGAGGTCGAATGCCAAAAGGATGTCAAAGCAGTGGTGCCTGTCTAGGGAGTATGCCAATGCTGCCCCAAGGCATGGCCCACAAAGTGTAAAAGTGTTGTGTCTTGTGGGCCTCGAAATAATGTTGTGGTGCGTAAGATCCACTATCACCATTCTGGCCAAAGCGATTTCTATTTGCACCTCTACGACCATGGCCTCCGGCATGGCCGCTGGACTAGGTGTTGTCATTGGTGCTTCTAGATCTACATTCAGATTGCTCCTTGCATGGCCCGTTGACATTGGACGTATGCGCCACACCATCAGCTATCTAAGAGCATATATTTGCTAGTTCCTGTTAATGATGATGACAATAAGCATGAGCGGTCATATCACCTTGAGTCGGCCTTTGGAAACCGGCCTCCAGTTGACCTCATGGCTGGGCTTGTTTTCAAAGAAGAGGTTGTATATGTAAGCACAAATGTCATGCACCATCAGATCCTTGAGCCTCGTGCACTGGTATCTTCAGAGATCTTATTGTAGATTTAGGTGATGAACACCTGAGCTTAATTCCTTGACACACTATGGGTCATCGTGATTGGTTGCATCGGCATTCTTAAGTGTTACAAGATTGAATCAGCTAAGCACGACATGGAAGATAATATGATACTTTGTGAAGTTCTTGTCCTATAGAGATCAATAGTGAAAGGCACCATGGCCTTGATGTTGACGGCCTAGATCGCCCGTGAGAGAGGCACGACAGCTTGTGCACTTTCCTTAATTCTAGCAGCTGAAGAGGAAGTAGGCGATTAGGGCTTAGCGAGAGAGGGAATGCCAAGTGTAGGGAAGAATGGTGTGCCCATGGCCGCTGAGGAGGAATTTGCAACGGCGGTGCGATTTTCACTCATGGTGATGATACCATGTAAGTGAATAATGAATAGATGGAATGCACACTGTACTTATATTACATGAGCGGTGGAGAACCCTCCCGCTAGATTACTCATGTCACTTACGATCCAAAGTTTGTGGGTGCACTACATCCCTAAAGAACACGTAACCACGACTAGAACTACACACAAGAATAGGTCAGTAACGTTTGCTAACATTCGGCTCCAACTAGAAGTTGCCCCTTTGAAACACTATCAAACAAGTTCCAGGAATGACACGTTTCCAATTATATTTTGCAGCTCGACTTTCCGGGACCAGGAAATACTCCATCAATTGGATTGCATAGTACATATGCTTACTCTCTCCCAAAAATTGTGGCTGCACACCAGTTCAATGCTCACTAGCTGTAGCCTCCGTCAAGACACAACAATCACAAGAAGAAGCTCATGAATAAGAGAAGGATTTTCATAGCCAAGTTGACCCCAGGTGAACAAGCTCTCACAAGCCCATGAATATGAAACAGAGGAGCTATTTAACTTTTACACCAAGCTATTTGGACAGGGAACACACGATTCATTTTGAGAAGCTGGGTATTAGTATGAAGCATGATCTTTTGGCCGGAAGTGACCTTTCTCGGAAGATAAAGTATTGAGGACCATTAAACCTTTACCATACAATAAATCACATAGTCTGGATGGACTTAACAGGGCCGTCAATAAACACACGCAGACTGAGCGACCGCATAGGATCCTCTTTTTTTAGGTCCTTGCCGCAAAGGTTGATTAGTACTGGGTTAATCACTGTAATTAGAAATTAATTAGGTGAGTATACCAATAATTGAATTGGGGTTCGTTTGACAGAAAGTATTGCAATATTTTATGGGACGTTTAAAAGGATTGTGCTATGTAGTCTCAAGCAATAGTTGATTGGACCCTGTGACAACATGACAAAAGGACACTATTTTTTTTAACTGACAAAAGGAATGAATAAGAAACCAAATGATGCAGGGCCTAGACAGACAGTGACGGGTCTGAACGACGGCCTGTTTGGTGAAACGGCTTCGACTTCAACTTTTTTTCACTGTAGCATACTGTAGCAACAGTAAAAAAGCCGAAAAAGCACCCAAATACCAGCTTATTCGGCTTCACCAAATTTATGTCAGATGAGCAGTTTTGTACAGTAGCAAACAGTATGTGAACAGTGTAATAAGCAGCGGAAAAAGCTACGCCAAACATGATGCTCGGCTGCGCCAGCAAAGTTACATTTGTTTTTTTAGCACACCAGCAAAGTTACATGCACGTGCACCTTCCACAGTGAGAGCAAGTCGTCACCTATAGTCCACGAGGGCGCTTCCTTGCAACCGCCACCGGCACACCCACCTTACACAGGTAGTGGGCCTTCCACCACTCGTTACACTCCAGACGGATAAAGCGTCCAAAGTTGGAAGCTACCGCTATCTTACGAAGACATCGATTCAGCAAGAATTATACTATAGGCAGTCCCACGCGTTTGTTGATTGGGCCCTATTCACAACATGAGAAAAAGACACGGTTACCATACGAATGAGTAGGAACAGCATGATGAAAAGATAAGGAAGAAACTAATTTACCAGCCGAGAGGACTTTTTGGGTCCAAAAAAACTAGATAGTATTTTTTTTTTGATTTACCAGCCGAGAGGACTTTTTGGGTCCAAAAAAACTAGATAGTATTTTTTTTTTGAAAAAATACTGGCTAGTATGATGATTTGATGGTTCATATTGATTGTTATCCACTCATTAATAATAGCTAGTACTTTGTTATGATGATGGTAATAAGATTGGACTAAAAATTCCACGCCATGTCCGCAAAAAATTCAGCCCGTTCTGGAACACGATTGAAGATGCGGCAACCTCACCAACCACGGCGATAGATAGGCTCGGCAGCGGTTGCTTCTAGCCTGCCTGTTTTTCTCTGCACCAGGTCCTCTTTGCTGACCTCAAAAAAGAGGAAAGGGAAGACCTTTGCGTTTGTTCATTTGAGCGGTAACTTTGTAATTAGTGATTACTGAAATTGTTAACAACATGGTGACATGGGTAGGCGGGCTTATCAGATCATTAGATTTGGAAGATTATCGTTTGAGCTGTCTGGTGAAGGGAGCAGCCGTCGAATTGCTTACTACAGGTCCAGAATGACCCTAGAACTCTAGTATTTTCTATAGAAAGTCGGTGTTTGTTACTGTAAAAGTCCTCTTAGAATATCTTACGGAAAAAAAAGGTCCTCTTAGAATATATATGACCTTGACCGCGACGGTTCTGAACGACAGCTGGGTCAAGAAGCTCGGTTGTGCCATCCAAGTTACAGGCATTGCAATGCAATGATAGCGTGCGCCTTCCACGGGGAGGGTGAGTTGTGCCGAGTCATCGAGAGGTTCCTTGCTGCCATGCATGGAGTCTCCGCCTAGCCCATGAGGCCGCTTGCATCCACCACCAGGCAGGTACTGCTTCTTCAACCACTCTTGGATCGAGAGCGTCCAAACATGGAAGCTAGAAGAGCGTCCATGCCATCGTCCATGTGCTGCTTCCTGCGCCTCTTCCTCCTCGCCACCCTATGCACGGGAGCACATGCCAACTTCACACACGGAAATATTCCGAAATGGCTCGACTGCCCTTCCCCACCACCTTCGCCTGCTCCGTCGCAGCCGCCGTCGAACAACGACACCGCCGGGAACAGCAAGTTCCAGGACAACGTCGTCAAGCTCTTGTTTTCCCTCCCGTCCTCCGCCGCGGCCAACGCAGGCTTCGCCTCCCTCTCGACGGGCGACGGCGGCGACCGCGCTTTTGTCCGCGGCCTCTGCCGCGGTGATCTGCAGATGGGCGACTGCAAGACCTGCCTCCGGAAAGCCGCGCTGGACATCAACGGCAGCTGCATCGGCAACCGTCGCGCCGCCATCTGGTACGAATGGTGCTTCCTCTTCTACGCCGACACCAACGCGTCGACGCCGTACGAGGAAGGCTTCCGGCAGGCGCTCCACAACGTCGACGAGGTCTCCAACAAGGCCGCCTTCGAGAAGACGTACTACGAGCTCATGACTCCTCTCTCCGCGCGCGCCGTCAACGGCACGCCCGAGTCGCCGGCGACGGCGCCGATGTTCGCGACGGGGGAGAAGGTGTACGATCATGACGCCCCGTTTGCACCTAACGGCGTCATGTACGGGATGGTACAGTGCATGAGGGACCGGACGGCGGCGGAGTGCGACAAGTGCTTGCAGGCCTCCGTGCAAGTGCCGCCCAAGGATTGGTATGGGTACCAAGGAGCGGTGGTGCTCAGCTACAACTGCTACCTGCGCATGGAGATCTACACCTTCTACGACGTCGCGCTTGATGGACAGCAAGCTCCGCCGCCTCTGGCTCCCTCTCCATCAAGCTTCGTGCCTAATTCTACCGGAGAGAGAAAAGGTGAGCCTTTTGAACGCTCTCATTGTTCAATCTAAGGATTTTAAGCGTGGTTAAAATCAAACTTTGTTACTTAATTCATGATGGATCTCGTAGCATCAGTTTTATGTTGTCGACTTTTTTATATCACTTTTATGTTGTCAAACTTTATATTATCTTTTTACCATTGACAGTTACTCCTACATGAATTTGCTTTACTCTTACCAAAACCTGAAACCTTCCGAGAAGCCCTTGAGCTCGTTCTGTCTCCAGTTCACTCGTGGGAGCAGAGCAGCAAAGCACCCGCTTCAGCGCTGCCGACAAGCACTGATGCGCCATAATTACAAGCACTGATGCGCCATAATTTCGTCATTGAACCCACAACAGCTCGTGGCTAGTCACACTTTTGCCAACTTGCCATTAGACTGCTGCAACTGCCAGCTAAAGGCTCCACTAACACCGATACGTCTCCCTTCACAAATCAATGCGCAACGCATGCAGCAAGCAACTGGGTGGCCAAGTGTACCTTTGTTCACATAATCCATCCTCGAGTGGAAAAAGGTAGGACCGCGGCTACTGCCTATTAGTACTTCTTGATGGTTGTTTCAGTGTTATTGACCCGCTCACCACGTTCCCTGATAATTGAACCGTCAATTCGTATTTAACTTAGTCTGGTTGAACCAGGGCCACACAGTCTGGGTGGGTCTGTTAAGTCTTAGGGGCTGTTCGTTGCATGGGGTCTAAAATTTAGAGAGAAGAATCTTGTCATTTAAGAGTATTAAATAAAGTTTAATTACAAAACTGACTATAGAACCCCTGGTCTAAATCGCGAGACGAATCTAACGAGGGTAGGTAAGCCGTGATTAGACGCTGGTTACTGTAGCATTATTGTAGTATCACTGTAACAAAATATAGATTAATTAGGCTCGTTATATTCGTCTCGTAAAGATGTACCTATCTGTAAAAAGGTTTTGTCATTAAATTTTATTTAGTACTCTTAAATAATAAGATTCTCTTTGATATGACAGGTCTAAATGCTAAATGCTAAAGCAACGAACACTCCCTTATTCTAATACAAACCTTCCTACAATACTGTCACTTTCTCATTTTATGAAAGCGACGGACTAAGTTCTGATCCAAACCGTTTGAATTATTGGTTGCTTAATTAACTATATCAAA
The DNA here is from genome assembly GCA_007726485.1 of Eragrostis curvula. Lineage (NCBI taxonomy): Eukaryota > Viridiplantae > Streptophyta > Magnoliopsida > Poales > Poaceae > Eragrostis > Eragrostis curvula. Next base: position 63,141 of record RWGY01001067.1, on the reverse strand, counting down.
GCACGCGACGTCTGATTTTGTTTTTTTTCATTCGGACTGGTGTGTAGGAAAAAAGGGAGCACGTGTTATTATTGCAGTAGCACTTCCTGTGGGAACTATAATTATCGTTGTCGTCATCCTTGTCGCGGTTTTGTTGTGCAAGAGGAAGGACGGGCAGAAGCTAACACCACCAGGTACATCACATATATACACACTGCTCGTTTACACCTCCTTCCTAGCATTGATCATCGCGTTAGTGTGAGATCGTTGTTCACTAAAGGATTTACTACTCTTCTAGGCTCGTCTCAGATGTAGCACACATTATATACGGGACAATTATGCAACTCAAAAAAAACATTTATGTTAAACCGATATTTTCATATGTCTGTTTTGTCTCTCTCTTTTTTTTTTAACTTCACAGAGGATTGTAGCAACAAAGAGGACATAGGCTGTGTTGACCTGGAGCAGCTTAATCTACCGTTCTTGTTAGCAGCGACAGACAACTTCTCCGAAGAAAACAAACTTGGAGAGGGAGGTTTTGGAGAAGTCTTTAAGGTACACATTTGCACATTTATTTTGAAGGTTACCCATCCTCTCTTGTTTTTCGTTGTCTATCCTTCTTTGATGGTGAGTAGCCAGTGAAATCAGGGATCTTCTTAATTAGCATCGATCACACGAGAATTATGTGCTTTATTGATGCACATCAACATTTGTGGAGTGAAATTGCAAAATCTTACAAACTCAAATGGACGTAAGTGCGCATCCACGCTATCCATAGTTTACTATTCATAGAAGCATCCACGCACGCACCGCAGTGCACATCCTTAAACTTTTACGCTCCCAAAAGTCCATAAGTAGATGATCGGGGCAGCATGCCAAGAAGATCTCGTGCAACATGGAGGTAAAATAGCAAGTGTGAGTACATATCACTCTCAATAAATGTGTGAATATAAAATATGTAGGCTGAATTCGAGAGAGGCTATAAATTTATTTAGTTGCATAAACGACAAAGTCATTATATGCCATTATACCATGCTAGTACAAAAGTGAAAGTAATCCTTAATTCTTGGCAAGCCTTACCATATAAAACTCGTGGAGGCACTGTTTCCGGCGTTGTGTTCCACAAACAGTAGTCAAACTGTACGACCAGCAACTTTTTTTTGAGTCAAGGATTCATGTTGCCAATATGTACGTGCTTCACCAGACTTGCACCAGACGTGTGGCGAATATTATTTTATTTACAGTTCAATGCCATGGTGTTTGGGCAGCCAATAAAGAAGTGCGATACATGTTTCAGGGAACGATACAATCTGGAGAGCTAATTGCAGTGAAGAGGCTCTCAAAGCACTCATCGCAGGGTTTCGACGAGCTGAAAAATGAACTGGTGTTAGCTGCCAAGCTCAAGCACAGGAACCTGACGCCTCTCATTGGAGTATGCCTGCAACAAGAAAAGCTGCTCGTCTACGAGTACATGCCCAACAGTAGCTTGGATACTTTCCTTTTTGGTAATCCTTAAACCTATACTAATCGCGTCAAATGTCTATATTTATTCTCGTCAGCTTATGTCATAACTATGCACGTGCAGATCCAGTGAAACGGCACCAACTTGATTGGGGCAAAAGATTCATGATCATCTGCGGGATTGCGCGGGGCCTCCGTTATCTCCATGAGGAGTCACGTCTCAAGGTCATCCACAGGGATCTGAAGCCAAGCAATGTGTTACTTGACGCAGACATGAACCCCAAAATCTCAGACTTCGGCCTTGCTAGAGCTTTTGTCGGAGATCAGTCCAGAGATGTAACAAGACGGCCTGCCGGAACCCTGTAAGTTGCAGAACCATATCTAGAACTCCCTGTTCACATTTTATTATCTCACAAATAGGCACTCCATATTTTGCTTAGCACAAATTGAAATTCTGGCCATATCGAATTCCTCCTTCCTCGTACCAACACTAAGCCCGCAATATGTTCAAATCCTATTGTGCATCTGTATATATTTGAGTGAGTTTAATGGCTGTGTGCCACATAGGCTGGATTGGAGAAGTCGAACTGACAAACTTTTTTAACTGCTAATAATGTATGTACCATATCTTCATTTCACATTAAGCAGTACAAATACTACAACATCTCTGTAGTCAAAAAGATGTACCCCCAAAGTTTATTTATGCCAGCTGCTTGATGCTAGCCACTGACTCTCTTTCGATTGCACGAATGATGCAGCGGATACATGTCCCCAGAGTATGCCTACTGCGGCCATGTCTCCACTAAGTCCGACATGTTCAGCTTCGGTGTGATCGTCCTGGAGATGATCACTGGGCGGAAGAGCAATAGCACGTTCGAGTGCCTGGACTCCACTTCTTTGCTGAGCTATGTATGTGATCGATCGCCACCTTTACTTCGACCTATGCGGTGTCCTGTATAACAAAATTGTTCGTAAGTGTAGGTGTGGAGGAAGTGGAAAACAGGGTCAGCTGCGGACGTGGTGGACGCCTCGCTATCCGGACAGTATCCCGAGAATGAGGTCCTCAACTGCTTGGAGGTCGGACTACTGTGCGTTCAGGAGAACCCGGCAGACAGGCCGGACGCCTCTGCTGTAGTGCTTCTGCTCGGCAGCCCCAATTCCACGGCTGATGAAGTCCGGCCGGAGCCCTCACGGCCGGCTTTCTTCTTTGGCGCCGGTGGAAGTGGCTCCTTGGGAAGTGGGAGCTCAGGCTCTGCCCTGATTGGTGGTGGAAAGCCGCCTTCAGCATCGTCTTCAGACAACGTCATGACCATTTCGGATTTTCAGCCGAGATAGCTGGGTTGGTGTTGTTACACAACCAGCAGAAGGCGCAAGGTTGTTGGGATCATGTAGAGCACTTAGAAAAGTATAATGACTGGCACAATTTTGTCCAATAGATACTTTCAACATATGTTCTAGGGACCCATAAAAATACACAGTTTAATGGAAATATCTCAATCGATATTTGGGTCCATGGAGGCTATCTGTATTCTTTGTCAATGTGAATTGCTTTTTTATTTGGTTTTCAAGACGCAAGAGTGGCGAAAAAATGACTGCATTTTTTATGGATTACAGGCAACTTTTGTAAAAACCAATGAAAAACATAGACCAGAGTGCAAGTTTTTGGAGTAAAATAGAGAACCTTTACGGAATTACGGTGCATTATACCACCAGGAGTTAAGGGGTAGTATATGTTTCATCAGACCTGGGGATCCCTTTGATATACTTCAAAATTTTGTGTTCTACTGGTTTATATCTTACTCTGTTCTTCTCGTAAAAAAAATATCTTACTCTGTTCGCATTTTTCTTTACCATATACTTTCCCTTCAAGAATTATGGAAAAGGCGGAGAACCGTGGCCAAGGACGGCTGCTTATGGCAATTCAGTGCATCCGACATTTGAATCACACATGATGAACGGGCTATTGAAACCACAAGAAAAAAACACTTTGATTGTAGCAGTTTTGACACATATTAGTTGTCAGCCATAGCTCGATAGAGCACAATGGGATGGTAACATCAGACATGTTTTCACTTCACAGTCATGGTGCTTCTCTTTATTCGTCACTTTTCAAGAAAGGAACTACACCGTTACACAGCATTCTCACATTTTCACATAGCCCGGGTCTTCTACTCGTTGGCTTTACTTTGGTCTATCCACTGCAATTTCCTACTGCTTGTGTTTGTAGCAGTTTGCAGCACTGTACACCAATGATAGCCGGGTAGCACACTTGACCTTGACCTTGGCCGGTACCGGGAAATTCTTGGTCAATTGGAAATTGCATAGGACAGCCGCTTAGTTTCTACCAATGAATTATGGTGCGCAACCGGCTCAAATTGCAGTCACTGACTCAGGCTCTAGCTTCCGTCTAGACAACGGTCTCAAGAAAAAGATATAACTTTTTTTTTTAGAGTTAGAACAAGATATAACTAATCAGCTGGTTATTTGAGTGATGCAAACACAGCCCTACTCTATGCCCGGCACGGTAGGAGGACATCCATAGCCATGTTGACCTCAGGGGAACAAGTTCTCACGAGCCCATGAAGACAAAGCAGAGGTGATATTTAATTTTTACAACAAGCTGTTAGGCACAAGTGAGGACAGGGAACACACACTGGGAACACAACATGACCTTGCTGGCCTGGAGCCTGGAGGGGACCTTTCTGGGAAAAGAAGTAACTATGGAGGACCATTAAAGCTTTACCATACATAAACCAGTCTGTATGGATTTACAGGGCCGTCCATAAGAGAAATTCCAGCTGTTCGTCCCCTTTCCCATTCCCTACTTCCCCAAACTGTCAATTCATGCATGAGAAGGCAAAAAAGATGCTCCACCAGTTCCTCTATTCTATCCCTTCTTTTACTTCATGCATCAAATTATGGGGTTTCCCGTGGTGAAATCTTCCCCTCCAACCCCTCTATAGAGGGGATCTCCCACCTATCCTCTAAACGATAGTTGACGTGAGGCCCACCTATTTTCCCCCACCCATGGATCTCCTCCTTCCTGCGCCCTCCCTTTTTGCTCGCCTCCGTGCCACCGCATAAGCGCCGCCTCCACCACTTCGCCGTCACCCCGCCTTCCTCTTCACACAAACAGCCCGCCGACAGACCACCTCAGCCCGTGCGTCGACGAGCGGCCGTTGTCACCCTCCCTTCGTCTAGATCTTGCGCCATTGAACGCCAACACCATGACCGCTGGCCTACATCATAGCAGTGTGCCTTCGTATCTACTAGCGGACTGAACTCTGCCACACGGCCTTCTTGCGGGTGCGATGCCCTGGCGCCCCGCCTCCACATCAACATAACGTGATGCCCCACCTCTATAGTTGACGTCGGCCACCCTGTTCGTGCTCCCCGTCCATGCCCCATGCTCGTCGGCTTCCTTCTAGTGGTGCAGGCACGCGGAAGGCGCGACACGCGGCGCGGATAGTAGGCGGCAGCGGTGGTACGACAAGCAGACACGGTGACGCTAACAGACGCAGTCTGGCGCGACAAAGATGGCGTGATGCGCGACGGCAGGGGACTACGTGGGGCGCGGTAGCAAAGTGCGGCCTGTTGGAATTATTGACCTGGGTCAATTGGACCGAAAGGCCCGTTAGAGTCCGACTAAAGCCCCTGTTAGTTGCCTTGATCGGGAGAAAAATCTCAGCCCACCTAAGGGCCCGGCCCCGCTCCTACAACACTATAAATCTAAGGGAAACTCCTGGTTTACCCTAATCGACACGTTATTCACGAGTTGAGCCGTCAGGGTTGACTCCAATCCTGACCTACCGATCCATAGGGTGTTGGAAGGCGTGGAAGCTCGGTGCCCTTTGATCTACATCGACAACCAGCTGTTCTGCTACTTCTACAACCACATCAGCCATCTACAATGGCTGAGATCATGATAGGTAAGTCAATTAAGTGTTTAATTAGTTAATTGCTAGGTGTGATCTACATCTAACTAGTGATCCTGTTAAGTTAGTGATCAATTAGTCGTAATATGGCCATGCGCACGACGCGCGTAGTGTTGTGTGGGACGGCGACAGGCCGGAGGAGGGAGTGGCGTGAGTTGCAGGGCCGCAAACGGACGGCAAATGCTTTTTTTAACTTGCCTACTCATCACTCATAATTTAGCTATTTTAGACTCATAATGGTATGGTGGGTTAGTTAGAAATAAGAATTAGTAATATTTTTAGCTACCTTTTATAACCCGAATTTAGTTATTTTTTGGACTTATAATGGCATGACAGGGAATTTAGAAATAAGCATGAAGTGTATTTTTTATTATTTCAAATTTAGCTATTTTTTGACTCATAATGGCATGGTGAGTAATTTAGAATTAGATGTGAGGGGTATTTTTAGCTATTTTTTACTCTTCTGAATTTAACTATTTTATATATATTTATAGGGTTTTTTTTACTATGTTTTCATAATGGCAGTGATGGGTAATTTTCTCTTCTTATTTTCTCATATTAACGTGAGACTTTCTATTATTTTAGAGGGAACATGGTGGCTCTTTTTTGTCGTCAATTATATAATAGATAGATGAATAGGAAAATCCTGATTAAAAAACACTCCCTCTAGTTGCAAATTATTGATGTCAGGACAAGAAAATTACTTCAAAACTGAACTAAGCTTCATGTCATAATGTAAACATTTCAAAATCGGAGGGGGTTACAAGGGGACGGGTCTGAAGACTCTGAACGACTACAGCTGGGTCAAGATGCGCGGTCGAGCCGACCGAGTGACAGTCATTCCAGTGCAATAATAGTGAGCCTTTTACGGGGAGAGCAGGTCTTCGCCGAGTCCACGAGGACGCTTGCAACCACAACATACAGGCATGCTTTCCAAGTAGTGTCCCGCGCCTATCCACCACTTGTCACACTACACACTGATCAAGCACCGAAAGTTGGAAGCCATGCTGTGCTGCCTGGGCCTCTTCGTCCTCGCAAGCCTATGCACCGGAGCTCATGCCTTCGAGCATGGGATTATTCCGAAATGACTCGATTGCCCATCCCCACCACCTTCGCCTGCTCCGTCGCAGCCGCCGTCGACGAACGACAACGCCCAGAACAGCAAGTTCCGGGACAACATCGTCGCGCTCTTGGGGGCCCTCCCGTCCTCCACCGCGGCCAACGCAGGCTTCGCCTCCCTCTCCAAGGGCGATGGCGACGACCGCGCCTTCGTCCGCTGTCTCTGCCGCTGCGACGTGACGATGGGCGACTGCAAGACCTGCCTCAAGGACGCCGCGCTGGACATCAACGGCAACTGCGGCAGCAACCGGCGCGCTGCCATCTGGTATGAATGGTGCTTCCTGTTCTACGCCGACACCAACGCGTCAACGCCATACGAGGAAGGCTTCCGCCAGGAGCTCAACAACGTCAACGAAGTCTACAACAAGAAAGCTTTCGAGAGGACCTACTACAAGCTCATGAGCCGCATCACCGAGCGCGCCATCAATGGCACGCCCGAGTTGCCATCTGTGGCGCCAATGTTCGCGATGGGGTGGGATTGGTACGACCGTGACGCCCCCAACGGTGTCATGTACGGGCTCGTGCAGTGCACGAGGGACCGGACTGTGGCGGAGTGCGGCAGATGCTTGCAGGATTCGGTGCCAAGGCTGCCCAAGCATTATTATGGGTACCAAGGAGGGGTGGTGCTGAGCTACAACTGCTACCTTCGCATGGAGATCTACACCTACTATGACGTCGCGCTAGATAAACAGCCCACTCCGGTGCCACTGGCTCCATCTCCATCAAGCTTCGTGTCAGTCACCGGAGAAAGAAACGGTGAGTTTTCTGAATGCTCTCATTGTATGTACTTATTTCTCCGCATGTCTATGAATATAAGAATATTAATTATGGTTGTGAAAATGAAACAATTTTATCACTTCGAGAAATCTTATTTTGGGTATGTGTACATACCCAAAATGATACATGGATATGTACGCATACCCATAGTGGTTTTTTGAATATGGGAGTAACTACACCGCGCGCGCACACACACATCCAATAGAAACGATTACTATACACATTGTTGGTTTCGTGATGGATCTGGCAGTATCAGTTTTATGTTGTCAATCTTATATATTATTCTTTTAACCACTGTCAATAACTACGTTCGTTCTAGAATGTAAGCATTTCTAGCTATATTTCTGGACGTCCATATTCAAAACATTCCTCTATCGAGGTGCATATATTATGCTATGTATCTAGTAGGTAGCTAGAAATGCTTACATATTGGAACGTGGGAGTACTTGAGTATGTTTTACTCTTTCCACTTCCTAAACACATCATATTTATGGAAAGTACTTTTGGCTTACGACGGGGATGCATTGTGTCAGTGTTATTGACCCCTGAGAGCCGCTCACCAAGTCAACTATTCGGCTCCCCTACCCCTGCTGATTGAACCGTGAATTCTCATTAACTATGACGCTGGTTGAACTAGGCCCACAGACCGGGTCTGTTAACAGTTACACCTCCCTAATTATTACATTCATAATAACTCTTATACAATACTGTCACTCGCTCATTCTATCCATCGCTCATTAATTCAATGGAAGCAAGGTATGATGTTATAATATCATCAAAATCTTTGTTTTGCTCTCCTTTTTTTCTTTTCTTTAATTTTTTGCGCACGATCTGCATTATACTCTGGCAATACTGTCACTCGCTCTTTGTATGGAAGTTACATACTAAATTTTATTCCAAAGCGTTTGAATTAGTGATTGGTCAACTATATCAATGAACGCTACGTCTGATTCTGTTCCTTTTCATTCGGACTGATCTTTTGCAGGAAAAAAGGGAGCAGATGTTATTATTGCAGTAGCCCTTCCTGTTGGAACTATACTTATCGTTATCGGCATTCTTGTCGTGGTTTTGTTTTACAAGAGAAAGGATCGGCAGAAGCTAACACCACCAGGTATGTCTTATACATAGTGCTCATTTTCACCTGCTTCCTAGCATTGATCATTGTGCGTTACTGTGTGACAGTGTTCAATAGTACAATAACACCCTATTGTGGCGGTAAAAAAAAATATACTAGTGACGGGAGCGATTCCTGCCACTGGAGAGCCATTAGAAAATTAAAAATAAAAAAAGTACAGGCGTACGGCCGTGTCACCCCCATGTTGACCCACGGCCACTGCACCACGTTGCCATCGTGGATACCGCTCATCGCCATGTTACTAAGCCGCTGTCGTTGTAGAAGCTGTAGATGGCCTCATAGTGGAGGCACGCGGCCAAGAAACAGATCAGAAGGCAGGCAGGAAAGAAACTGGCTTTGTTGGTGAGAAGGGGATGAGGTTGCCGAGCGCTTCTCCTCGGCGTTGAAGATTTTGACGAGCGGGTGCACGGCCTGGTCACAGACTCGTAGTGTAGAGGGTCCAGGCTATTTCCGGCACGACGAGCTTGAAGCAGTGAGTGGCATCAAGCTTGATGGCGTTACGTCGCACGCCAGCACTAGAGAGGATGCGGCTACAGTTGATGAGGCGGAACTACGCCTCGGAGAGGCAGAGGAGGACGTCTTTTTCCGTTGTCATCGCCAGGGTAGTTGGATCCTCCTCCTCGCCGGCAATGATAACAGAAGAAGAGGGCGTGAGATCACAGAGAGAGAGAGAGAGAGAGAGAGACGAAACAAGTAAGGGAAGAAATAGGGGGGGGGGGGGGGGGGGGGGGGGGGTGCTGAGAGAAAAGGATTCTGGAAGGGTGTTAGGTTGGTCTTTATACTTAGGATTCTGGAATGATGGGCCTCATAACTTTCAGGATGGGTTGTTGACACGATTGGAGCGCTAACGTCAATAGCCCAACACTTCCTATCCAACACGGGTGCACCTAAGCACTTGGGGAGCTTTAAGATGCGTGCGCTAGGAGATTCGACGTGCGAGCGACCTTCTTCTACTGTCGTCCACACCTGCTTCTCCCCTGCTTCCATCCCTGGCCAACCATTGCCATGCGTCCAGCATCATCCCAGGCAACAGCGCCCCCACCGGCAAAAACTTTTTTTTTTTTTTTTTGCTAGGACACCAGCAAAAAATTGTTCCAGGCGGAGAAAAAAAAATATTCCAGATGAAGTGGAATTTTGTTCTAGCCCGTGATGAAATTTTTCGCCACCGGGCTCAGGGCATCCAAGTGTAGTCATTTTGTTGCCATGGTGTTCCCTGAGGATGCGTAGGTGAGAAAGGAAGAAGAACCGCCATTTTCCAGTGATAGTATGACAAAAAAATTAGGCATAACCACTTAAAAAAAAGGCAGAATCTATGACACTCAGAGAAGTTAGAAAATCATATGAGACATCTCTATTTCTCACAGTACTTAAACGTGCAGTGAACGTTATGTGCCCGTTGATTATGCATCTCAGAACAAAGCATTAATGTTAAGCGGATCTTGTCATGTGTCTTTTTGATCTTACTTTTTTATTAAACTTAACAGAGGATTGTAGCAACGAGGAGGACATCGGCTATGTTGACTTAAAGCAGCTTAATCTACCGTTCTTAAGAGCAGCAACAGACAACTTCTCGGAAGAAAACAAACTTGGAAAGGGAGGTTTTGGAGAAGTCTTTAAGGTATGCATTTCACATTTAATTTAAACGTTTTGTATCCTCTTCTTTTCATTTTCTTTCCTTCTTTGAATGTGATTGAACCACCGAAAGCAGGGATCCTTTTAATTAGCATGACTCAAGAATTATGTGTTTTACCAATGCAGAGTGAACTGCTAAATTTTGCAAACTCAAATGGACATAAGCAAGGATCAGTCCACGCTATCCATTGTTAATTACTATTCACAGGAACATTGACACTCCCAATGTATCTCCATTTCATGTTTGCGTAGAAACTAAAGAGGCTATTCTCGTCTTCTCAAGTTTTAATGACAACCAAATCAAATGTACATGTATGTGCACTAAGATCAAGTTTCACATACACCGGGATGTTATAAGTGCCTAAAAATCCCTAAAAATCTGCAAAGAAAGTACGCACATTGTCTCAAAAATGCTAGCGGCAGACTCCAAGAATACCACAACCAGTTGATTAGGGGCAGCATGCCTAGATCTCATGCAACCTGAATGGAGGGAAAATAGCAAATGTGAGTACATATCATACTCCACAATCGCATGAAAGTAAGACATGAAGGCCGAGTTCAAGAAAGGCTATAACATGGTTTATTTTCATAAATGCCAACATAAGGAAACACATGTTGTAAAATAAACTAATCTTATGTAGGACTTTTAAAAAACTGTCCAAGGAAATAAGAAAACCATAGTCCCTAAAGGACCCAGCACAATAGACTACAACTTAGGCAGAACCCGGATGGAAATGTTTACCAAAACCTATAGGACTCGCAGAGAATATTGCGAGCATCACTCACATACCAGTTGTATCTCTGTAGAAATCGTTCCACTTTGTTCTCCCGCCAAGAAAAAAAGAAATCGTTCCCCTTTCACACAGAGACATCACACTACCGAGGTAGTAACTGGGGTTTTACTATGAATCTTGACAAACTTTTGGCCGTCCAATTGAGACGGAACCATGGTCCACAAGGGGTCGTATCTAACAAACAGATATTACCTCAACTGCGCTAGTTGTGGCAGATGGTTCCCAAGATCATAGAGGATTCATTCCCCACTATACCATGATAATACAAAACTGACAGGCACTATTTATTCCCCACTATACCATCCTAATTTTTGGCAAGCTCTGACCATGTCAGGCTCATGGAGACACTATTTCCTGCGTTGTTGCACCACAAACAGTAGTCAAACCATACGGCCACCAACATTTTTCGAGTCAGGGATTCATGTAACAAATATGTTCGTGCTTCACCAGACTTGCATCATGAATAGTCCAACGTATAGTTCATATGTTGTTTATATTTCAATGCCAAGGTGTTTGGAGATAATCCAAGTAAAAGGAAAATTGAAAGTAAGAGTATAAGTGATTGATATACATAAAAAAGATTACGATAGTGCCGGCATATAGAAACACAATTAGATAGGTGCATGTCTAAAACTTGTCGATCAGTTATCTAAGAGCAAGCATAGTAGTATCAGTAAGAAGAGAGATTGTTAGGTAAGCACCAATTAATTAAAGGTAAAGAAAAGTTGACATGATGATTTGCAATGCAATTATCCTTCACATCAAGACGCCCCCTCTATGGAAATACGTGCAGAAGTGTGCAGTAAAATAACCCCATGGGAATGAACTAATTAACAATCACCGCAACTACTGAACAAAGTGAGATATGTGGTTTTTAGGGTACCATACAATCCGGAGAGCTAATAGCTGTGAAGAGGCTCTCAAAGCACTCATCGCAGGGATTCAACGAGCTGAGAAATGAACTCGTGCTAGCTGCCAAGCTCAAGCACAAGAACCTGGCGCCTCTCATTGGAGTATGCCTGCAACAAGAGAAGCTGCTCGTCTACGAATACATGCCTAACGGTAGCTTGGACAATTTCCTTTTCGGTAATCCTCAAAGCTATACTAATCACGTCAAGTCATGCCGCAAGTACGAAACGATATTCATTCCTATATTTAATAATCTAGCCAGTTTATATCATAACCATGCACGTGCAGATCCAGTCAAACGGCAGCAGCTGGATTGGAACAAAAGGTTCATGATCATCTGCGGGATTGCGCGGGGCCTCCGTTATCTCCACGAGGAGTCACGTCTCAAGGTCATCCATAGGGATCTAAAGCCAAGCAATGTGTTACTTGATGCAGATATGAACCCCAAAATCTCAGACTTTGGGCTTGCTAGGGCTTTCGACGGAGATCAGTCCAGGGATGTAACAAGACGGCCTGCTGGAACCCTGTAAGTTGCATAAGCGTAATATATAGTAGTCCATGTGAGTACTAACAAATGGATAATGCAATGTATATAATAACAAAATGTTGACTGCTAAATGCTGGCAAAGTACTAACTTGGAGTTTACTTTGCCAACTGCTGAATGCTGGTTACTGACTCTCTTTTGTCTGCTTCATTGATGCAGCGGATACATGTCTCCAGAGTACGCCTACTGCGGTCATGTCTCCAACAAGTCAGATATGTTCAGCTTCGGCGTGATCATCCTGGAGATGGTCACCGGGCGGAAGAGCAACAGCACGTTCGAGTGCGTGGACTCCACTTCTCTGCTGAGCTATGTATGTGCCTCATCGTCACCTTGGCTTCGATCAATGCGGACCTTTCTTAATTATAAATTGTTCGTAAGTGCAGGTGTGGAGGAAGTGGAAAACAGGGTCGTCGGCCGACGTGGTGGACGCGTCGCTGCGTAGGGAGTTCCTAGAGAGCGAGGTCCTCAATTGCTTGGAGGTCGGATTGCTGTGTGTTCAGGAGAATCCAGCGGACAGGCTGGACGCCTCTGCGGTGGTGCTCCTGCTCGGCAGCCACAACTCCACGACTGATGAAGCCCGGCCGGAGCCCTCAAGGCCGGCCTTCTTCTTTGGCGGCGGTGGAAGCGGCTCCTTGGACGAAGCTGCGAGTAGTGGGAGCTCCAGAGCTGCCTTGATCAGAGATGGACAGCCTCCTTCGGCACCGTGTTCAGAGAACGCCATGACCATTTCAGATTTTCAGCCGAGATAGCTGGGTTTGTGATTACAAAACCAGCGGAGGGCGCAAGGTTTTTTGGCTCATGCAGAGTTCTTAGAAAAATTGTAGCCAACGGCACATTTTCATCGTTTGGGTTCATGAAGTTATCTGTGTTTCTTTGTTAATATCAGTCGGTTTTTTGTTTGTTTGTCATGGCCCAAGTGAGAGAAAATTGACTACATTTGTGATGGGATTACAGGTAACTTTTTGTAATTAAGAACTAATGAAAAACATGCACAAGGTACACAACGTCAAAAAGCGGACGAAGAAAATGCGAATAGTCCTGCTAGATTTGTTATCAGGTCTAGCAGCAAAACACTGAAGCCATGGGTAAAAAACAGAGCTGTGTCACCGCCTAGCAAGTGGAGTATAGGGCCAAGGCTAAGAATGTGTGCATCTACTGTGCTTGACGAATAGAAAAACTATTATCATTTCCCGATGTTGCGGTCTACCATGCCCTGCTTTCTGATTCCGTCACCACTGGTTGGTCTTGGAGATCTCCCTCGTCTGGAGACCGCAGCACGAAGGGAATAGAGGAGACAGTGAGAAGGAAGGTGTCACGTTGAAGAGAACAGAAAGGAAAACCGTTTTATAGGAACCAATCGTACTCTGCTTACATTTTCATTCCCTATGCTTTGCCTTAATTACAATAAATTACTATTCGTTTGAGGAATCATAAGACTATACAAAAGTTGAACACTTATCACTTGACAAGAAAACTCCTTGGGCAGGGGCTCTTGATCGACAATGGGGAGTTTCATTTCATTGTTTCTGTCATATGAAATGCAAATAAAACACCTCTCTCCAATGCATAATTTCATTTTTGTTGTTTCCTAAGCTTGTCATAGCATTTAATTGTTACTCAAATGAAATGAAACTCCTATCCTCAATGCAAGTTTCATGCCATTTCATATTTTAGAAACTGTGCATTGCATTGGAAATAGTGTAGACCCAGTTTCATCTAGATGAAACTAGTTTCCTCTCTCTCTCTTCATTATTAAGCTGCCACATTACCAAAATTGCTCACATGGCACATCATTTATTGAAAATGAAACTCCTATTGGGAGTAGCCTTAGGCCAGTCTCAATGGGGCCTTTCATTTGCATTAAATTCTGTGCCACATATGTATTTTTTGCTGACTTGGCAAGGTAATTATGAGAAAAGAGAAGGCAAACTTTCATTTCTTGTGAGAGGTCTTTCATTCTAATGAAAAGAAGGTGGCTCTCTTTCCTAAAATTTGTCTTGGAAACAATGAAATGAAAGTTGTGATTGAAAATGGCCTTAGGCCAGTCTCAATGGGCCTTTCATCAACATTAAATAAGGTGCCACATCAACAAAATAGATGACATGGCACATCAATTAAGATGAAAGAGAAGAAGTTCCTTTCATTCTAATGAAAGGAAGTTGGCACGGTTTCATATATATGAAAGCTTATTGAAAGACCCATTGAGAGCAAAAACTTTCATCCTAACATGTTTTGACCAATCTCAATGCAAGAATTTAATATTATACTTTGCTTATGAAATCGTAAGATGAAATTGTGCATTGAGAGAGACCATTTCATTTATCATGTGGAAACTCTAAATCTGATGTGGCATCTTTGAAAAGTGTGAAATGAAAGTATCCACTGAGACTGGCCTGAGGAACACACATCTACCTCGGCTGAAGCTCCGTGATGGTCACCTCGTTATCAGAGATCGGCGTTTTCGAAGGCTGTTTATCACCGATTAGGGCGCCGTCCGTGCTCCATGCACCTGACGGCAGGCTATCTGAGGTGCAGCTGTGTCCAGTGCCAAAGACAAAGGCTGGCCTAGATGGGGCCCTCCGGTCATCGGTCGTAGAGTGGCTGCTCAACATGAGCACCACGGCAGAGGCATCAGGTCGGTCAGCCGGATTCTCTTGGACGCACAACAGCCCAAGCTCCACGCAGTTGAGTATCTCGCCTTCAGGGTACCGACCACCCAACGATGGGTCAACCATATCAGTCGTCAACCCCGTCCTCCACTTTCCCCATGCCTGCAGAAAGGTGATTTAATATATACCTCTTAAATTAAAATAAAATATATTTTGAGAATATTGGCTATTTATAGAGGAAATCTAAAGCGATGATTTATAATTAATTTGAACATCCATATCTACTGTTTTACTAGTAACAATTTAGTACGGAAAATGTTGGACAATACTATATATCAGTGTAACACATTTACATTTTAAGCTTTTGAACAAAAACGATTCCACTTTCCTCTCCTTGTCCCGCAAAGATAGGGCGCCATCATCATGCTTTATTAGGGGATAAAATCTTTTTTTTTTGTTATGATATATATGCCAGCACCGCTCTAGCAACAGTGTGCGTGTATAAGTTAAATTGCAAGCACTTACGTAGCTAAGCAGAGACACGGAGTCATCAGACTCATCTGTGTTGTTGTTACTTCGCCCAGTTACCATCTCCAGGACTATGACGCCGAAGCTGAACATGTCGGACTTGGTGGAGACATGCCCACGGTATGCATATTCGGGTGACATGTATCCGCTGCATATACCAATTAGGAATCAAAAGTCAGTAGTCAGCCTTGTGTAAGTCATGGGAACGAAACCAATTCATGCTGATATTGGCATGCAGCTTCTGAATATATTTTTCTATAGTTTCAATATTCGATTAGAACAATATTTTAAGGGATTTCTTCTAACTATATATGTAGGAGCAAAACTCTCTTTATTTACTCTTCTTATTGCAGCATCTACACCTGACAGTAATCACATAGTAGTGCTGTATATACTCCCTCCACTCTCATTGATATGAAGTTGAACTAATGCACCTGTCCTAACGTCATGCTAATGTGAAAAAGGAGTAGCAAACTTGGTATATTGCTGCCACTTACAGTGTTCCAACGGGTCGCCTTGTTATGTCTCTGGACTGGTCACCGCCGAAGGCCCTAGCAAGACCGAAGTCTGAGATCTTGGGGTTCATATCCGCATCTAGTAACACGTTGCTTGGCTTCAGATCCCTGTGAATGACCTTAAGGCGGGATTCCTCATGCAGATAGAGGAGTCCCCGCGCGATTCCACAGATGATCGCAAACCTTTTCCTCCAATCCAGCATCTGCCGTTTCACTGGATCTGAACAATTACAATTGCACCGGAGACACAGCATAAGGGATGTGCACGTTTCAAGTATGAAATTTGGGATATAGATTTAAGGCATACCAAACAGGAAGGTATCTAGGCTTCTGTTGGGCAAGTACTCGTAGACGAGCAGCTTCTCTTCTTGCAGGCACACGCCCAGAAGCTGAACCAGGTTCCTGTGCTTCAATTTGGCGGCCAGCACAAGCTCGTTCTTCAGCTCGTGGAAACCCTGAGAGGAGTGCTTTGAAAGCCTCTTAACAGCTATCTCCTCCCCATCTTGCAGTATACCCTGGAATAGAAATAATATATTATGTCCTTGGTACTTGCAACCAACACAACCCTCGCCGCAGTGTCAAAATCATAACGTGTCACGAATCGGAACTGACTCTTTCATAGTACGTACTAATTTTGCTTTTTAGATAAGAAGAGCTAAGAATGTTTTCATATAAGTCATCAACTTAGTATAACAAGCAAAAATATACCTTGAACACTTCTCCGAAACCTCCCTCTCCTAGTTTGTTTGCTTCCGAAAAGTTGTTTGTTGCAGTTCTTAACGCCAGGAGATTAAGTTGCTCTGGTTCAACATAGCTGATGTCCTCTTCTTTAGTACTGTTGTCTGTAACAAAAATAGACATATATATAAGGTGAAGATGTAACTCAAAAGAAATTTCACATAGAAACCTGAAATGCTAATGTAAATTTGATCATCAAATTATCTGTGACGGCTAGCACCAAGCGAATCCAAGTCACACAACATATATATAACTAACCATAGTACATTCATTATTTCCACGATTTCCAAAAAAATCAATTAATTGTCATTGCGTCTGAATTTTCCAAAAACAACATAGGTTCTGCACAAAAGATCCCTCTAAAATGTGAAAACATAGCCTCAGCCCCATGACGTTGAAAAGCAGAATGAAGAGAATGTACAGGGCCATATACCTGGCAACGTTTTCTCTTGATTGGCCTTTCTCTTTCTCTTGAACAAGAAAATGCTGACAAGGATGGCGACGGCAACAACTACTGTTCCAACGGGAAGGGCAATGGCAAGGGCCACATCTGTCTTCTTCTTTCCTGCATCTCAAACAGAATCAAAAGGTAGTACAATAGCTATTAAAGATAGCGGCCATATTCATATTTCGTACTGATGTCTACTTCTAGATTGCGATCAACTTGTCCGAACATTAATTCAAGTTCCACAATGAAAAGAAAAAGAAGAACAAAACAGGATGCACTCACCACCCATCAGTTATCTCTAACCATTTGTGATGTTTTTTCAGGTTTTCAAATATATATAATTGATATTCCCCCTGTTTCTAAAAAGTTGTAGCTTAAATTTTGTCCGAAGCCAAACTATTTTACCATTGACCAGCCATTTCTAAAAATTCATATAGACTAACAACATATGATTTGTGTTCTTAGAGTCTGTCATGAGATCCACCTTCATAACGTATAATCTACATGTTCATAAACTATACAAGTTTATAAAATTTATTGGTCAAAAATAAAAAGTTTGAAAAATTAAAACCACAACCAAGCAACAAGTAAAGGAATCTCACCGTTGTTTCCTCCGATGTTCGATGGAGATGGAGCCAGAGATGGAGGAGCAGGAGGCGCGTTGAGGGCGAGATCATAGTAGGTGTAGATCTCCATGCGCACATAGCAGTTGTAGCCGAGAACCACCCCTCCCTGGTGCCCATAGCAGCATCTGGGTAGCTGCTGCACCGACTCTCGCAAGCACTTGTCGCACTCCGCCGCGGTCCGGTCTCTCATGCACTGCACCAGCCCGTAAATGGTGCCGTTCGGGACGTTACGGTCGTACACCGCCTGCCCCGTCGCGAACATCGGTGCTGCCAATGGCGACTCTCGCGTGCCATTGACGGCGCGAGCGGAGAGACGGCTCATTAGCGCGTAGTACGTCTTCTCAAAGGCGACCTTGTCGGAGACGTTCCGGTAATTGTAGAGCTCCTGCCGGAACGCGTCCTCGTAGGCGGTTGAGGCGTTGGTGTCGGCGTAGCTGAGGAAGCACTTGTCGTACCAGATGGCTGCACGGCGGTTGGTGTTGCAGTGGCCGTTGATGTCCAGCACGGCGCTCTGGAGGTAGGCAGCGCAGTCGTCCGGCGCGGAGTCGCCGCGGCAGATGCCACGGACGAAGGCGCGGTCTGTGCCCTCGCCGCCGGACAGCGACGCGAACCCCGTCGGCGCCGCGGCGTTGGGCAGCGCATCCAGAAGCGCGAACACGTTGGACTGGAACGCGCTGTTGATGGACGACGCCGGCGGCGAGGGAGACGGCGACGGCGGCGGCGAAGGGCAGTCGAGCCACGTGAACGGGTTCGTGGTGGCCGCGAATGTGGCGACGGTGCAGAGGTTTGCAGTGATCGCCATGCCGAGGAGGAAGAGGCCGTTACGGCGTCGGCCGCTGGGCAGCGCCGACGACGACATGGGTGGTGTTCCAAGCAGACCTAGCACGAAAGGCTATCAGTTGCAGCATGAGTTGATATCACTTGGATACATGATTGGTGTGTGATGTACAGAGTGCAGTGCATGCCGGACCGGCCACGGCGTAGACTTGAGCGAAGACTTGGCTGTGGTTCACGTAATGCGAGTGATGGTAGTAGCACATGGCACCTTGGGACAACAGAAGCAGAAAATATCTGTCTTGGCATTCTCCGACTGGGATCTATCATTGCGTCCGGTACATGGTGATGGCGGCAATTCTGTTGTTGATTCGTCAATGGAATGTAATTTACACCTAAGATATTCCAGTATGCCGGAAATGAAGTGCAAAAAGGAAAAACGTCGTCAGAAGAAACAACTTTCATTCATGAAATTTGGAATCACTGACAATAAGCACCATCAGGAAAACAATTGGCCTACCTTATCTGAAGACCCGATGTACAGCAAGGCTGCTAGATGCATGCCCTGTCCCAGCTATCGTGTAGACTTGGCAGAGACTTAACATGTGTACGTTCTTCAATAAAATGGAGTGTATGTCCTCGTCCAAGCTGGTGTGCTGGCAAAGCTTTGGTAAAAGCTGCGACAAATATGTGGCTTATTTCGTTGGCAGGGTGCTGAATGCATGCATCAGATAAAAGTAATTCGACGGTCACCAGTTCATTAAAGGAAAATTTAAACTACCCGGCAGGTACCATTGCATGCAGTTCACTTGACTTGGTACACTCATCAGACAAATAAAATTGCTCATCTATGAGCCACAGGTTGAACAGGTTCATTGAAACCAGAATATGCATGCGTGCTAGGCAAAATGTACTTTGATTGTAGCAGTTTCAACACTATCGAAGTTCCAATTAAGTTGTTGTCACCATAGCTCGATATAGCACAATGGGATGGTAACACGATTGGTGTGATGTACAGAGAATCCGGTGGACGGTGAACCAGCCCCAGCGTACACTTCGCAACACTTTGCTGTTCTTCCTTCAATATCACTGTCCTCGTAGATAAGGTGATAGCGAAAATGTTTCATGCCTTTTCTCCCGCAGGGCTCTACCATTGCACCCGGTGATAGCGATAGTTGTGTTGTGGATCCATCAGAAAAAAATAATAATTTGCACCTGTGATATCCCAATAGCCAAAAATGATGTGCTAAAAAATTACTCCGGGGACAGGCAACGGTCGTTGATAAAATTTGGGATTACTATTGGCTATATGCGGATCCACGCTAGCTAGCGTGAAGATGTACATGCAGGCCACTATAGTTATCGTGCCCCAGCTATAGTGTAGACTTGGCAGAGACTTGACATGGATTTTTTCTTCCATGAAATGAGTTTCTACCTCTCGTACATAATGTGGTAGCCAAGGTTGGATAGAAGGAGAGAGATATATGTACCTTGACTTATTTCTCCTTTTTGGGTACCTGCATTCCATGAGGTAACTGTAATTCGATGATCACCAGTTGATCAAAATAAAAGGATACAAGGTCTTTTTTTTTTTTTGAGATTTTGAAGAATACTACTGTTTAACAAACTACTTTTATCTTTTAAAAAAAACATGAGGTTTTTGGATGTAACAAATATTGTAGTATAAAAACCATAGTTTTGCTAAAGTACAAGCATTTTTAGAGTTTTAGAAACTTCACTCAAAAGTCCCAATAAAGAGGATGTGATTTCGCCTAGGTGGCACTAAAGACGAGAAAGAGACAAGCGTTATTGCTGGGACAATGGCGCCGTCTGTCGGTGGGTCCACTCGGTGGCTTCCTTGGTCTTCTGCATCTAAAGGCTTTGTCACTAGCTTGCGCCCTGCTCGAAGCCACCAGTTACAGGTGAGCATGTGGATTAGTGGCTATGAAGGAGCTGTGCAAGAAACCATGTGGCATCGCTTCTTGGTGAGGAAGGAGAAACCATGAGGGTCCTACCTTTGACTAAAAATTAGCTGACTAATAGACTAGTTATTAGTCTCTTGGATTCAAACAGAGGCCTTATTGGCATGAAGAAAAGATACAATACATGGTGCCAAAAAGATATCGTAGCAATGGGAGAAACCTTTGTCTGATGGGGCTGAGTAATAATCGAAACAAATAAACTTAGAACATGATAGATGATAACAAGTCAAGTGATTCCAAGAAACACCAATCACATACTTAGCGAAAGAGTGGTATCCTCTGGGCTCATCATTGATCACTAGAATAATACTGTTTTTTGGAAGAAGAAAAATCTCTAAAGAACTGCAACAGAAGCAAAAATTTAAACTGAAAAGAGTGTTCGACCTCCCTTCCAGTGTTTTCTCCCAATTGACCTTTCTCCTTACCAGAACACCAGAATGGACGTTGACTGTGACAAATAATCGCTCGACTCAGATAGTCAGATCAGGCCCATTCTTTCCTGCGTTTCCGGTCAAGTCTGTTAAACACGTCGCCGCTACTCATGCCGTCTACTTCTACATGTGACTGAAATATTAATTATTTCATTTTTTCAAAAAATATTATACGATCGGTATATCCATTATATCTAAAAACAAAGAATATATGCACATACGAAGCGACTAGTTAAAAGTGAAAAGCTGGCCACAAGGTATTATCGTCAATGATTGTGTACCTGTGCACTTGCAGTTCAAACGCATGATGGAGCTGGGGCCAGATCGAGGCGGCGCGCATCAAGGGGAGATCATAGTAGGTGTAAATCTCCACACACAAGTAGCACTTGTATTCATGCACGACTCCTCCTTGGTTCCCATAGCAGCTCGTCGGCACCTACTGCAGCGTGTACTTCAAGCACTGATCATACTCCGCTGCCATTCAGAGCGTTGCTGTCATACACGGCCTCCCAGTCGCGAACATCGGCGCTGGCGACGAGAGTGGACACCGGACTGCCGGAGCCATGGACGATACGCTTGGCGAGGCAGCTCATGAGTGACTAAGCACTTGTCATACCAGATGGTGGATGTTGTCCATCAATGCAGTGTGCTTGTACGTAAGTCGGCGCCCGATGGCATGGCTATTTAAGAGACATTGTCAATCTATGGATTTGACGAGCGTGGAAGCACCTCGCTCACGAGGGAGGCTCGTTTGATCATTGTGTGAGAAGCGGAAACGCTTCAGCTATATCCGTCTCTCTGAGGCCGGGTCCGCATATTTAGCAGCCTTTTAGGATCTCAAGACTTCCCTCATAGACTAACACATGTCTTTTCTGCACATTTTGTCCTCACTCGTGCGCACCCGGGAAGACTTCCCGGTCAGTCACCCATCCAGAAATTGCTCCAGGCCTAGCACGCTTAACCTAAAAGTTCTTTTGAGATGAGCTTCGGGAAAAAAGCTGCAACTTGTTGATATAAATATTCTATCAATTCTATTAAGCATTGGGTTAGGATGTCACATGCTCACCCCCTTAGAAGACCGACGTCCTCGTTGGTCAACCCCAATCCAGAAACGTTCCCCCTTGGCCACATCCGTGCGTCCAGTGCCAGCGCATGTGCCATGCTGTGTGACCACTCTGGGCCCACCCCAGCCATGCGCATCATGCCTGCGCAACTGCGCCCACACGCGCCCGTGAAACCGCGAGGGTCGGCTCTGATACCACTGTAACTTCCCGCCTCCCCGAGGCCGGGCCCGCATACCTGGCAGCCCTCTAGGATCTCAAGACTTCCCTCAGAGACCAACACATATCTTTTCTGCGCACTTTGTCCTCACTCGTGCGCACCCGGGAAGACTTCCCGGTCGGTCACCTATCCAGAAATTGCTCCAGGCCTAGCACGCTTAACCCTAGAGTTCTTTCGAGATGAGCTTTCGGAAAAGAAGTTGCAACTTATTGAAATAAATATTCTATCAATTTTATTAAACCTTGGGTCAGGATGTCACAGCATTTCAGCTTATTGATGACGAAGAAGCGTCCAAGTTAAAAGCTCAAGGGGAAAAGGCAAGGATTGAGAAGGCTGAGATGACCATAAAACATGCCACCTTTGTGAATAAGGTGGTTGCATGCTCATCAAATCCATGGATTGACAATGCCTATTCAAGAAAAATACGGTGTTGCTAGTATGAAAGAACAAGCTATCATTTGTATAACACAAAAGAACGTTAGCTTGGCTTGTCTCAATCGCACATTGCTTTAAAGTAGCATGAGTATCAGAACTACGATTTAAACTCTGAACTTTCAAAGTATATGAAACAAAAATCAAATTTGTAATTTGATCAATTCATGTTGTTGATCAATCTTGTTCATTATTATTAGTTTCTAGGGTTATCCGTTTAGGGTTGAATTATCTAGTTCATTATTATCAATAAAACATAAGTTAGTTAATTAATTTCTAAAATTACCAATATACCTTCAAAATAATAGCCATTAGTTTTGGAGAACTAATGGCTATTATTTTGGACTGTAAAACTGCTCGAAGCAAGACATAGAAAAATGAGAACACGGTATTAGCTAGCTATCATAATTTGAAATAGGGAGCCACATACATTATTCTTGTTGAGGAGTCTCCTGGCAGAGGAGAGCCACGGTAGACTTGGCGACAAAACTACTTCTCTTTTCCAACGCAGGTTGCATCAGCTGGTCTTGTGTTGTTTGGCGTGGTGGCCTCCATGACAAGCTGATTCTCGTCCTTCCTGTACTCATATACGCAAATTTCTTGCGTACCTGACCACTCGTCCACGACTTCAAGGCTCCTGTGAAGCCGCAGATCTCATGGCGACGAGGAGCCGGCGAAAAATATTTCTCTGGCTGCGGATCTCTCGCAAGACGGAAACCAGAGATCGGCCGCGGGGTTCCTCAAGATTGGATTGGCGGCGGCGGCGGCGATCGTGTAGGGTGGGGCGGAAGGAGATCGGTAGGGGGTAGGGTTCGTTTTGTTTTATTGTTTGTCTTGTGCAGGCGTTGGGAACTTTATATCACGGCAGATGTATCAAAAAGAAAAGGAAATGTTACGGCACCTTACCTTATATACTTTTTTTGCGCAGTTTTTCCTCAGATAGTTTTGTAAAGTAAAGTATCTAATAGGAGAGAGAATAGAAGAATATCTTCCCGCAGTCTCTTCCCGTGTTAGGGTGTGTTTGGCAGCTGCTTTTCAAGCAGCTTCGCTACCGGCTTATAGAAAAAAGAGCTTTTCCCCTGCCAAAGACCCTTGAGAAGAAACAACTTATGAGCAATTGAATGATAAGCCGTTCTGGAGATATGAACTAGCAAGAGAAGCCTAAAATAGTGGCTCATTCGGCTTATTTCTAACATACCTCCATTGTTCGGATTCGCCCCTCGCGCCACCCCGCACACTCGTGCGCCGCCGCCGCCCGCCATCCCCTGCAGGCAGTAGGCTGAGGCAGCCAACGGCGTGCCCATCCGGGAACACGAGCTCCATGCGAATTGAGGCATTGCTAGTGCAAACCCAATGGAGCACTGGGGCAAGACCTCTCCTCCGTCTCCAACCTAAAAAATGGATTACTCTAGGTCTTCAGATCGTTTTCCCCAACTTTCCACCATCGATCCGTGGCCAATCAATTCCTCTCTCTGTTTCTACCTCTGCAGTCTGCCCTGTATTCTATCCATTATGTCTCGGGGAAGAAGATGACCCGTGTGGTGGTGGGCTGGGCCTAGTGGAATCACAAGAAACGAGCCCATCAAATACACCTTATTTTCTTTTTAATTAATTATGCTATATATTTATAGGGAAATTATTGAATTACAATTGTATAAAACAAAACTTATTTTCACTGATGATTTGTATATACCTTATTTTCATGTAAACATGGTTAAACTCACCACCTCTCGAACAAGACACAAAATGATATGGTGATGATGATCTTTTGGAATCATTATTGTTATAAATAATTTGTTCGATTTAATTTGTTTTCCAATATTATTTCTTTCATTCAACAGATATTACATGTGTATAGTCATGCCTAAAATGAACAGGGGCATTAGGGTCATTTTGACAGGATAAACTGTTTGTAGAAAAGACGACAGGATAAGCTGTTTTGCCAAACAGTTTGACAAGATAAGCTGTTTTCATATATAAGCCAGAAAAATTGTTTTCACAGATAAACTACTGTATAAGTTTTTTTCAGAATAAGGCGAAACCCTGCCAAACACACCCTTAAAGCTTCGGTGATGAGACCCTTTTCAGCGGTTGGACCAAGCCGAGGCTGCGGAAAGACAGGAGCCAAGAGGATCGTCATGCGGGAACGCCGGGAAGCAAGCCATGCCCAGCAGCCTCGTGCGGATGCCAAGCAGACTGCCGCTCCTTGGATTCTCCCACGCTGTCCACGCATCCACCATCAGGCAATGGAGTGTATGTCATCAGCCATCGAAACCATGGGCCATGGCTTCTTGGTGAGGCAGGAGAAACTAAGAGGCCCTTGTATTTAATATACCATCATATATTTATATGGTGGTATACTTTTCACGCTTTCTTAACCGCATCCCATGTCCCTTTTCAAAAAAAAAAAGTATCAATAAACGACCATTTGATAAAACTTATTGTAATTCGATATGTGATAAGTATGTCCAGACATATATAGGCGGAACTAGCATGACACAACCTGTGTATGTCCATTGTCCATACATAAATGCCCCATCCCCAGCTAGTGTAGACTTAGCAAAGACTTCACATTGATATCTCTGTCCACCAAATGGAGTGTATGTCATCGGCATCGAAACCGTGTGCCGTGGCTTGTGGTGATGAAGGAGAAAATCAAGAGGCTACTGGCTGGGCCCGCACACCTGGCAGCTCTCTAAGAATCAAGACTGACCTCACAGACCAACACACGTCTTTTCTACGCACTTTGTCCTCACTCGTGCGCACTCGGGAACGACTTTCCGGTCGGTCATCCATCCCGAAATTGCTCCAGGCCAAGCACGCTTAACTTCAGAGTTCTTTCGAGATGAGCTTCCGGAAAAGAGGTTGCAACTTGTTGATATGAATATTCTATCAATCCTATTAAACCTTGGGCCAGGGTGTCACAGACATCATATTTTTATTATGGTAAATTTTCCTTGTTTTCATAACTGCCCAATATCCCTTTAAAAAAAACATCAATGGGTGGAACCAGCGTGAGACGATATATCTTGTAATACGAGATCGCTGCTTGATATACTTTGATGCTAAAGTCTAATAGGCATCAGTCTTACTCTGTTTGCATTTTTGTTCTCCATGCACTACTGTACATCGAAATAGGTATTTGATCAAGAATCAAGATTCTAGAGAAGTTGCATTTGGAACAAAACACGAGGTCAGCGCCTCTTTGCAACTGATCCGCACGCAACTACCTCGGCTGGAGCTCCGATATCGTCACCTCATTCTCAGAGACTGGTGTTTTCAATGGTTGTTCATCACGGATCAGGGCGCCCTCCGTGGTCGATGCACCTGCTGGGAGGCCGTACATGGTGCAGCTGTGGCCAGAGCCAAAGACAAAGGCTGGCCTAGACGGGGGTTGCCGTTCATCAGTCGTGGAGTTGCTGCTCAGCATGAGCGCAACAGCAGAAGCGTCAGGCCGGTCTGCTGGGTTCTCCTGCACACACAGCAGCCCAATCTCCACGCAGTTGAGGACCTCATCTTCCGGGTAGTGCCCGTCCAGCGACGGATCAACCACCTCTATCGTTGATCCTGTCGTCCACTTTCCCCAAACCTCCAAAATGGCGATGGAAAATGCATATATATCTTTTCGGACACAACAAACAACATAAAATTAAATTCCAAAAAAATCAAAGCTAAGAGAGAACTTACATAGCTCAAGAGAGACACGGAGTCTGCACATTCATATGTGCTATTGTTCCTACGCCCGGTGACCATCTCCAAGACGATCACACCGAAGCTGAACATGTTGGATTTTGTGGAGACATGCCCGTAGTAGGCGTATTCCGGGGACATGTACCCGCTGCATGTATAAAAAACAATGCGATATTGAATCTGTTATATACGTACTCCGTTGAACTATACATATCATTTTCTAATTTTGGATGCAAAAAGTTGTTAGAAAAATGTTTTCATTATGATTTAGGATCGAGCGCCCACATCACAGATGTAACAAAGATCTTATGGCTAACTTAAGATGTTAGACATGGTACATAAAGATGAAACACAAACTGGTGTATGGTGCCGCCACTTACAGGGTTCCTACAGGTCGTCTGGTAATATCTCTTGATTGATCTCCACCGAATGCTCTGGCGAGGCCAAAGTCTGAGATCTTGGGATTCATTTTTGCATCAAGCAGCACATTGCTTGGCTTTAGATCCCTATGGATGACCTTAAGCCGGGACTCCTCGTGGAGATAGACCGTGCGATACCGCACATGATGTCGAACCTCCTGCTCCAATCCAGTTGCAGCCGTCTCACGGGATCTGCACATGCACAATAACATACAGGATGAATCTACAGAGGAAGGTAATTCTCTTAACCACAAACGATGTTTGGCCGATACCAAAGAGGAAGGTGTCTAGGCTTCTATTTGGCATGAACTCGTAGATTAGCAGCTTCTCTTCTTGCAGGCACACGCCCATGAGCTGCACCAGGTTCCTGTGCTTCAGCTTTGCAGCCAGAACGAGCTCTGTCTTTAGCTCACTGAACCCCTGCGAGGAATGCCGTGAAAGCCTTTTCACAGCTATCTCCTCCCCGTTTGGTAAGGTACCCTGCACAAAAACAGATAACTAGTTCTTACTTTTTTCGGGGATCACTCAAATATTTGCTTTCAACCTTTTAGTTCGTTTGTCCTAACGACAAACTGACACACTTGTATATAGCTCAATGACGACTATATTTGCCTTTTACTTCCTCCGTTCACTTTTATATGACGTTCCTTAGCTCAAAATTGAACTAACCAATGTCATATAAAAGAGGATGGAGTGAGTAATATTTTTTCATTGGTCTGTGTAGATGAACCTTGAACACTTCTCCAAATCCTCCCTCTCCTAGTTTATTTGCCTCTGAGAAGTTATTTGTTGCAGCTTTTAAAACCGTTAGATTGAGTTGCCCTGGCTCAATATGTCCATTGCCATCATCTTTCAGATCGTTATCTGTCACAATAAAAATACATTCATAAGAATGAAAGTCAGAATCTTGTTACCTTTTAGCGAAAAGGGTTTGGTGCATCAAATTATTAACCGAACGAGATCCTTGGTGATGCTCAAGTGATCTTAGCTATTATCATTGCCCCATAACGTGCAACCTAGCCTCAACGCATGGACAAGAAATTAACTTCTGTTTGTCCAAGATGATCTATGGAACACGAACATTTTTTTTTTCTTGAACAATCTATGGAACGTGGTAAGCGAAAACTTGTGATTGGCGCCCTAGATCTCAACAGAACATGTCTGGTCGAGTAATTCCACCTTACTTAGATAAGACCCCAATGCAACCTAGAAGATCACCTTTGGTCACTAGAACAATACTTCTTTTTGAGAAGAAAAAAGTCTCTAAACAACAGCAGACATAAGCGAAACTTCAAACTGAAAAGATTATTGGACCCACCTGCCAGTGTTTTCTCCCGATTCCTGTACAATAGAACACCAGAAAGGATGCTGACAGCAACAAGTAGTATTCCAACAGAAAGGGCGACGGCAAGAGTCACATCAGGCCGCTTCTTTCCTGCGTTTTCATTAATGTAGTCTTTGTTAAACACGGCTGCTCGTGTGGCGTCGACTGAAGTAATTAATTACTTTTGTTTTATTATTATCCCGGTCCAAATGAAATATTAAATCAATTGTATACAAAATATGTATGTTCCCACCTAAAACGGGACATGTGAAAGTGAAGATCATGTATGAACAAAGTATCTACTATTATGATCATATACGATCGAGTATATACGACATGCAGTTCAGAATCAGAAGCTCTTACCGTGCTTGTCTCCGGCGGCAACGCTCGACGGAGCTGGCGCCAGCGGCGGCGGCGCATCGAGCGCGAGATCATAGTAGGTGTAGATCTCCACACGCAGGTAGCAGTTGTAGCCGAGCACCACTCCTCCCTGGTTCCCATAGCAGCAGCTCGGCAGCTGCTGCACCGTGTTCTGCAAGCACCGGTTGCACTCCGCCGCCGTCCGGTCTCTCGTGCACTGCAGCAGCCCGTACATGGTGCCGTTGGGCGCGTTGCTATCATACACCGCTTCCCCTGTGGCAAACATCGGCGTGCGGGCGACGACGCGCGCGGCGAGGCGGCTCATGAGCGCGTAGTACGTCTTCTCGAAGGCGTCCTTGTCGCCGACTTGCCGCTGTTGTACAGGATCTGCCGGAACGTGTCCTCGTTGGCGGTGGACGCGTTGGTGTCGCCGTAGCTGACGAAGCTCTTGTCGTACCAGACGGCGGCGCGCAGGGTGCTGCCGTTGCAGCGGCTGATGATGCCGGCGGCGGCGATCCGGAGGTAGCTGGCGCAGTCGGCCGGCGCGGCGTCGCCGCGGCAGAGGCCCCGGACGAAGGCGCGGCCGGCGCCGGTGCCGCGGGACAGGACGGCGAACCCCGTGAGCGCCGCGGTCGTGGGGAGCGTGCCCAGCAGCGCCGCGACGTTGGAACGGAACGCGCTGCTGTTCGCCGACGAGGAAGGCGGCGGCGAGGGTGAGGGAGAAGGCGGCAGCGTTGCTGTCTGGCAGTCGATCCACACCGGGTTGACCACGGAGGTTGCGACGGTGAGGATGCTCGCCACAACGGCAAGGAGAAAGAGGCCGCGGCGGCGGTTGTGGCCGGATCGGGACGAAGACTGCGAATGATCTGGTAGCGAAGCTAACAGCGCTGAATGATCACTGCGACATTAAGTAGCCTCAGCTCACAATACGCTCGTTGGTGTGCGAGGCCGAGACGCCGAGGGAGGTGCATGCAGGAACAACACGACTCCAGCGTAGACTTGGAAAAGACCTTGACTTGTTGCCGATGGCACATCTGTTCGGTGGATGTTGTCAATCAGTGCAGCTGCATTCTTGTGCGTATGTTGGCCGATGGCACAGCTGTCCAGACTTCACCGAACATATGGGAAGATATCTATCTTTGGCATTACGTACCTAGCGCTGCTGGACCCGGTCATCATTGGTTTGTTGCATCCAGACTCCAGTGATTTCGTAATCCCACGGTCGATCCATCAGTTGAATGGAAAAAACTACACCATGGGTGCATAGACGTACTAAACTGAGAAATGCACGCAGCTAGATACATTGACATGTAAGTTACATGCCAGTGAACCCACGATAAGATGCATATCGATAGCGCCCTCTTCTGTGCACTCCCTCAGTTCGGGAACTGATGTTGTCATTCCAAGCTGAGAAGCCAGTATCTATCTTCAAAATTTTCACAAATGTTATGACAAATCGGATAGCTCTAGTAGCTCAAAAAGTCATCAGCCCGTCACAAACAGCCTTTATGTCTGGACGCAACATCATAGAGGGTGTAGTGATCTTGCATGAAACTATCCATGAGATGCATAGAAAAAAATTAGATGGGGTAATCTTAAAGCTAGACTTTGAGAAAGCCTATGATAAAAGTTAATTGGTCTTTCCTCCAACAAACTTTACAGATGAAAGGATTTGCTCCAATATGGTGCAAATGGATTGACCAAATAGTTAAAGGGGGCAGCGTCGGAATTAAAGTAAATGATGATATTGGCAACTATTTTCAGACCAAGAAAGGACTTAGACAAGGAGATCCTCTGTCTCCGCTTCTTTTTAACTTGGTAGCTGATATGTTGGCTATTATCATAGAGCGTGCAAAAAATAATGGAGACTTTAGGGGGGTCGTTCCGCACCTAGTGGACGGTGGCCTCTCAATTCTCCAATATGCCGATGACACGATACTTTTCATGGAACATGATTTAGCCCATGCCAAGAAACTTAAACTAGTGTTATGTACTTTTGAGCAATTATCGGGGCTAAAAATCAACTTCCATAAAAGTGAGTTATATTGCTACGGACAAGCGAAAGAGTTTGAATTTGAATATGCACGTCTTTTTGGTTGCACCACAGGAGCCACCCCATTCAAATATCTCGGTATTCCTATGCACCATAGAAAACTTTCTAACAGTGATTGGATCATAATTGAGGAAAAATTTCGGAAAAAGCTTAGTAGTTGGAAAGGAAAGTTACTTTCAGTGGGAGGGAGACTTGTACTAATTAACTCAGTTCTCACAAGTCTTGCAATGTATATGCTATCTTTTTTTGAGGTTCCCAAAGGGATACTTAAGAAATTAGATTATTATCGTTCAAGGTTCTATTGGCAATGTGACGAACACAAGAAGAAATATCGACTCTCTAAGTGGAGTATCTTGTGTCGTCCCAAGGATTGTGGGGGCTTGGGAATCCAAAACCTGGAAATACAAAATACATGCCTTTTGAGCAAATGGCTCTTTAAACTGATCAATGAGGAGGGTGTTTGGCAAAATCTCCTAAGGAGAAAATACTTGTCAAATAAAACACTAACCCAAGCAACAAAACAACCGGGAGACTCACACTTTTGGTCGGGTCTCATGAAAGTTAAAGACAAGTTTCTGAATTTCGGACATTTCCTGGTTCAAAGTGGCACCGAAATTAGATTTTGGGAAGACACTTGGATAGAGGACCGACCTTTCAAATTACAGTATCACAGTCTTTATCATATAGTGAGAAAACGATCTGCGACGGTGGCCGAAGCACTAAGTACTACTCCACTGAACGTTTCTCTCCGTAGGGCGTTAGTAGAGGACAACCTTAAAGCTTGGTATGAACTGGTAGCAAAAGTTTTAACAACTAATCTTACTACCAACAGAGATGTGTTCATATGGAACTTGCATAAGAGTGGGGTTTTCTCCATACGCTCAATGTATATGTCCATAATTAAGGAAGGGATTGTCCCACGTACTTGTCCTATTTGGAAACTGAAGATACCGCTGAAAATGAAAATTTTCCTATGGTATCTAAAAAATGGAGTAATTCTCACTAAGGATAATCTTGCAAAACGCAAGTGGAAAGGACATTTAAGTTGTTGTTCATGTAGCTCCTTGGAGACTATACAACACCTTTTTATTGACTGCCACTTCGCTCGTTTCATTTGGAATACCATATATATTACCTTTGGAATTCAACCTCCGTCTAGCATTTCACATATGTTCGGTACTTGGCTCAACAATATCCAACCCGAACTTAAGAGTCAAATTTGTGTTGGTTTGACAGCTGTTTCTTGGGCATTATGGTTGAATAGAAATGATATGGTTTTCAATCGACGTAAAACTAACACTTTCATGCATGTAATCTTCAGGGCGACACATTGGACACGCACATGGTCCTTGCTGCATAAAGACAAGGATGCAAGAGCAAATTTGAAGAATGCATGCCGCCTTTTGGAATCAGTTGTTATGGAGGTGTTTGCCAAGTCTGGATGGAAGTTCTCGAATAGGATTACAGCTTAGTTGTTTTTTCTTTAGATGAGTCTTCCTATGTATCTCTAGCTGAAATTGTGTAGCTTGCTAATTGTGAGCCTAAGTGCTCCCCCATGTATCAGACCGCTGCGTACACTCTTTTGAAGAGTGTAGAGGCCGGGACTCTTGTTCCATTATCTAAAAAAATTGGAACATGGTAGCACGCAAAACGGATCCTCATACATCCTATAGCTGGGCAGCGTTGGGGCAACAGATCCCTTATAGGTCATGCAAAGCCCTTAACGATTGTTGATCA
Source organism: Eragrostis curvula (assembly GCA_007726485.1). Classification (NCBI taxonomy): domain Eukaryota; kingdom Viridiplantae; phylum Streptophyta; class Magnoliopsida; order Poales; family Poaceae; genus Eragrostis; species Eragrostis curvula. The sequence goes on along the minus strand of RWGY01001067.1, from coordinate 30,908 downwards.
TCCCTTTGGTGATGAGGCGAAGCCCCCAAGCAGAGAAGCCAGTATCTTTTTGGAACATGGTAGCACGCAAAACGGATCCTCATACATCCTATAGCTGGGCAGTGTTGGGGCAACAGATCCCTTATAGTTCATGCGAAGCCCCTAACGAGTGTTGATCATCCCTTTGGTCATGAGGCGAAGCCCTCCAAGTGCATGCGGCCTCGACTGGTGCGAAGCCCTCTTGTCTGTTCGCGTTGCTGGACAAAGGCGAGAGAATACATTATCTTATTTTAAAATAATAAAAATATCATACAATTACCTCCTATTTCTAAATACAACGTTATAAAAACGCACCACCACACGTTATAAAAACGCACCACCATATGTCTAGCTACCTTGGTACATTATCTTATTTTCTTCGAAATATTTATCTTTAGCTTGTCACGTTCCTTTTTTCCTATCATGACATATGCTAGTTGTTTAGCATGGCACGTATGAACCAGTCTCACTTCTAAAACAAAATCAAATACAATGGGTTAGCTAAGACACAATCCAATGATAAATTCTTACATCTATTTCTACTATTTTATAAATATAGAGTATAAAATAAATAATAATAAACTATTTTAAACTTCTACAATCATATATTTTTTTTAAAATAGTATAGAAAGTTTAGTCGCGCAAATGCGCGGACAGCCATACCAATTTTACCGTAGGACAAGACTTTGACTTTGGCAGATATGGACCGAGCTGAACGGCATGCGCCTAGGTCGGATGCAAATCAATTTCCAAAATAAAAAAAGGTTGACTATAGTCATTCGTACGTGAATTTTGTGATAATGATATACACACAGGAGGACTCACGCCTATGAACAGACGCACACAACCATTACCCTTATAAGCATCTCTAAAAGACTGGGCCAACTGATTTTGATTTTCATAATGTCACCACGGGCGCCTCGCTGCCTCCTACTGAAAGAATAAATAGCCATAAAAGTGTAACCTTCGTGCAAAGTCTGGGACTTGAACTTGTATGGGTTAGTTCCGCCACAAAGAACTAAACCAGCTGAGCTATGCTAGCTTTGCATGACCCTACATACCTAGTGAAGACTTGGCAAAGACTTCACATATATTGATATCTATGTCCACCAAATGGAGTGTATGTCATCAGCCATCGAAACCATGGATCGTGGCTTCTTGGTGAGGCAGGTGAAACTAAGAGGCCACTGTATTTAGTTGACATCATATATTTGATGTGGTATACTTGTCACGCTTTCTTAACCTTACACGAGATGTCCCTTTTCAAAAAAAAAAAAAGGGAGGAACTAGCTAGCATCAGACAACCTGTATGTCCATACATAAATGCCCCACCCCGAGGTAGTGTAGACTGGGCAAAGACTTCACATTGATAACTCTGTCGACCAAATGGAGTGTATGTCGTCGGCATCGAAACCATGTGCCGTGTCTTGTGGTGATGAAGGAGAAAACCAAGATGCCACTGTATTTAGTTGACATCATATTTTTGTTGTGGTAAACTTGTCTCGCTTTCTTAACCGCACCATATCCCTTTTAAAAAAACATCAATAAATGACCATTTGAGTAAACTTATTGTACTTCGATTTGTGATATGTCCATACATAAATGGGCGGAACCAGCGTGAGACACGAGATATCTTGTAATACGAGTCGCTGCTTGATATACTTCGATGGTAACAGTTTATTAGACATCAGTCTCTCTGTTTGCATTTTTGTTCTCCATGCATTACTGTACGTACATCGAAATAGGTATTTGATCAAGAATCAACATTCTAGAGAAGCTACATTGGAACGCTTAATAATAAGCAAACACGACGGTCAGCGCTACCTTGGCTGGAGCTCCGACATCGTCACCTCATTCTCAGAGATCGGTCCTGTCGACGGTTGTTCATCACGGATAAGGGCGCCCTCCCTGCTCCCTGCTCCTGCTGGTAGGCCATACGGTGTGCGGCTGTGGCCGGAGCCAAAGACAAAGGCCGGCCTAGACGGGGGATGCCGTTCATCGGTCGCGGAGTGGCTGCTCAACATGAGCGCCACTGCGGATGCGTCAGGCCGGTCTGCAGGGTTCTCCTGCACACACAACAGCCCAATCTCGACGCAGTTGAGGACCTCATCTTCAGGGTAGTGCCCGTCCAGCGACGGATCAACCACCTCTATCGTGGATCCTGTTGTCCCCTTTCCCCATACCTTCAACATGGCGATGGAAAATGCATCTATAACTTTTCCGACAATTTGTGTACAAAAAACAACATCAAATTAAGTTCCAGAAAAATCATAGCTAAGGGAGAACTTACATAGCTCAAGAGGGACACGGAGTCTGCACATTCATATGTGCTATTGTTCCTACGCCCGGTGACCATCTCCAAGACGATCACACCGAAGCTGAACATGTCCGATTTTGTGGAGACATGCCCGTAGTAGGCGTACTCTGGGGACATGTACCCTCTGCATAAAAAATAATGCAATATATATTGAATCACTTACATATATACTCTGGTGAAATATACATAAATATTCAAAAGGGATGATAAAGTTGGTAGAAAAATGTGTTTGTTAAGATTTAGGCTTGCAAGTTACAACAAAGATGTTATGGCTCGCAGAATATGCTTGACAAGTAGACACGAAGAAACTCAAACTGGTGGATAGCAAATTTGATACGGTGCTGCCACTTACAGGGTTCCTACAGGTCGTCTCGTAATATCTCTTGATTGGTCTCCACCGAATGCTCTGGCGAGGCCAAAGTCTGAGATCTTGGGATTCATTTCTGCATCAAGCAGCACATTGCTTGGCTTCAGATCCCTATGGATGACCTTAAGCCGGGACTCCTCGTGGAGATAGAGAAGTCCCCGAGCGATACCGCACATGATGTCGAACCTCCTGCTCCAATCCAGCTGCAGCTGTCTCACGGGATCTGCACATGCACAACAACAAACAGAATGAATCTACATATAGCAGTGTGGGTAATTCTCTTAACTACAAACAATGTTTGGCCGATACCAAAGAGGAAGGTGTCTAGGCTTCTATTTGGCATGTACTCGTAGATTAGCAGCTTCTCTTCTTGCAGGCACACTCCCATGAGCTGCACCAGGTTCCTGTGCTTCAGCTTGGCAGCCAGAACGAGCTCTGTCTTTAGCTCACTGAACCCCTGCGAGGAATGCCGTGAAAGCTTTTTCACAGCTATTTCTTCCCCGTTTGGCAATGTACCCTGCAGACAAATAGGCTACTAGTTGTCAGTTTTTTCAAGAAAATCACTCAAATGTTTGCTTTCAGCCTTTTAGTTAGTTTTGTGGTAATTAACAAGCTGACGCACTTGTGCTACACTGGCAATAAGCATTATTAAATAAGTACCAAATTTGCCTATTTATAATTTTTCATTGGGCTGTAGAGGATCAAACCTTGAACACTTCTCGAAAGCCTCCTTCTCCCAGTTTGTTAGCCTCTGAGAAATTATTTGTTGCAGCTCTTAACACCATTAAATTGAGTTGCCCTGGCTCGATATCTCCATTGCCCTCTTCTTTCCTATCGATGTCTGTCACAAAAATATACATTCATAAAGGATGAAAGTAAGGATCATGTTAGCTTTTAACAATAAGGGTTTGGTGCAAAGGAACCGAATGAGATCCTTTATCATGCTCAAGTGATCTCAGCTATTATCATCGCCATAGCCTGCAAGCTAGCCTCAACACATGAACATGCAAGACACTGTAATTTGCACTTTGGCCTTTCACGCAGTCCAAGACGATCCTTGGAGCACAATACGAGAAAAATGATGAACAGCTTGCATGGCATCATAATATATGCTTGAAACACTACAGAATTAGAGGCGTGGAAGAAAAGCTACAAGACATGGTGACACACAAAGATAACGTAGAAATATTGCGAGAAACTTTTTTCTGATGGGTAAGGACTGAAGCAAATAAACTTAGAACATGATAGAGGAGAGATGTCAGGTGGAGTATTAGACTGGTCTTCACTGTTTAAATCCTTCTATGAAAGTGTTAGAGTCAAGATTGCTTGCAGGGATCCCAAGTATACTTACGTTTAACAAATTTTTTCTATTTCTGGCTACCAAAATTTAGCTATGTTCCTCATTCTTCATTTAATCTCATAGTCATACAAGAAATTCAGTCAAGATAATTTTAAGATGAATAATTACAATGATTTTTGTGTTTCAATTTACAAAACCAAAAGTTTGATAGAAAAGAAATTTCACATGTTCTATATCAAATTTCTAAACTCATACGTTTTACAAATTCTAGCCCGTGCGTGTGCACGGGTGGAAAGGCTAGTCTACATAGTGAAGAGTCTTTTTCAAATGAAAAGAGTATTTCTCTGCGAAACCTGATAATTCACTACAGCATTCTACAACACCTCTTTCCAAAAAAAAAAAGTCTCCACATCTCGCGTAAACTTTCTGTGATTCCATCGGAATATTCATGGTTCCTTGGAAACCGCTGCAGGCAGGTGACACTGGGCGGGGACATTGACGCTGGGCCAGGACAAGTGCGTGATGATGAGTCTGATGACCTTGATGTTGGGCTGGGACAAGTTCTCATCTCCTTACATGCATGCTTTCTCTTATTCCTAAAAAAAATACTATGCTTTGTCTTTTCTGTTCTTTCGATCAAGATGGCACTAGACAATCTAGTCAGCTTCGTGGTTGTTCAACAACTTTTCCCAAGAAGATGCACAATAGATACGTGGATGCAATGCATAAGCTCAAGGATTCTACAAGATAGGAGGCATTTGCGTATTTGGTTCTATTCTGAAGTTCAATAGCATGTTTAACCTCGTTTTTTAGGATTTGCGTATTTGATCTTTTTTTAAAAAATAAAACTTCCGCCTGACCCTCTTTTCTAACTCCGTTAGATGCAGCCGATTTTAAGGATAAAAAAAAAATAAAAGAAAGATGGGATAATGAAATGACAAGGCAAAAGACCAAAGTGCCCCCTCTCTCTCTCTTACCGATTCCCTACCGTTCTCTCTCGGTTCGACTCGTTCTCGCCCGTTCTCTCTCTGTTCGGTCCTCTGCTGCCATGGCCATGGCTCAACCTATCCCTAGCTCGTCCTTGAGAGAAGGTGAAGCAAGGAGGGAGGGAGCTGTGGAAGCAGGCGCCGGAGGAGGCGACCTGGGGCGTGGGCGCGGCCCCGGCGCGGTGCCACCCCGACGCGCGGGCGCGCACAGATGGCCGGCGCGGGCTGATTTGCTGTTGCTGCCTGTTAGGATTCGAGAGCTGATACTTGGTGGCTGCTACGGCAGCAGCTCTGCGCGCCGCTTCTATGGCAAGTTGCTGCGGCGGGAGTGCGTGCGGTTGCTACGGCGGGAGCCAGAACTCATGATTTTTTTATTTTATTTTTTTGAGAAGAGAACTCGTGATGTTCGTCGCGATGTTGATTGGTCTTCTTGACCACTCAGATAAATGGGTACCCCGATGCCTGAAGCTCGAATTCCTGCTTCCGTTGGCAACTGAGATCGATTCTCTCCTTTTGTTTTCCTTTCCATTTTTTCCCCTTTGTTATTTGCTTCGATTCTGTTACCACAAAATTAGTCATGGGCTCCTCTAATCAGGTCCACTTCAAGTCTGTACAACACATATTAGTGCTAGTACGTTATGTGAGAAAGAGGCAAACGATTCACAAGTTTCTGATATTGCCAAAATTCAAGTATGAAATTACTATACAAATACTCAAATTACTGCTGAAATGTTGCCAACATTTTAAGAAAATTGAATTTTCTTCAAATTGTTCAAAATTTTAAGTTTGAATTCAAGTTACTATCAAAATTTTAATTGTTGCAATTTTGGTTCAAATAATAGGGTCATTCATGCAAAGGACACGAAAGTCTTTTTACCATGAACTTCACACCGTTAAAGGGCTCCAACGGAATAGGGTCAAGTTGATGCTTTAGTTTGAAAAAAGAGGGTCAAATATGCAAACCCTAAAAAAACGAGGCCAAACATGCAATTGGCTTTCAAAACAGGACCAGATATGCAAATGCCCCACTACAAGATAAGATACCAAAAGTATGTCTAAATCTCACAAGTGAATCTCAGGGTGAAGACAACCAAGTAAGTGCCATACAAGCAGTTGTCACTGAAGAGGACTCTAAAAACGCAAATAAAAATTTGTTCCATTATTATATTTCTCCTTTTTCAAAAATATTAATTTCATTCCATATATAACCACTTATGTATCTACCAAGTATATATTAAATAAATAACATGGATCAAGAAAATCTGTCATCACTTCCCTTTGCTAAATTCATCAAGATTGCATCAAAAGTCTCACAGCAACGCGCGATGAATTCATTTAATATTATAAAATAGAGGTGCGTTCCATCTTATACAAAGCCATAGTATCCTCTAGTACGTTGTTGAGTGTTTCACTGCATTTTATTTAAACAAACACACCGAAGCTTAATTACTGCAAAATGATCTAGCTCTATTAATTATTTAGGGAACTTAAATTACTTGCTAGATATATAATAATTTTCCTCCCGTTTCTCGTACGGAGCGTGAAAAAAATTGTAAAAGGTATGCGGATGCATATGTTGAAAATACTCAAAGCCAAATAAAAAAAATGATAAAATTGGTGGCACGAGCAACCCCTTCCCGATGAGGCACTCAAAGAACCTCACAATTTCTTGCCTCGGTGGGATTCAAAACCTAGAATCACATCTCTAAAGAGAAGCTCTCTTACCTTCACATTATTTCTCCATACAATCGTAGTAGCACAGAAACCGCATACTCTCTCCGTTTTTATGTATGACACCGTTGATTTTTTTCGTTACGTTAGCCATTTGTTTTATTTACAAATATTTGTGCAAATAGCTAAATATATAAGTTAATCTTAAAGTGATTTTATGATATATCCAACAATATACATTTCATGTTAAAAAACTAATTATTTTCATATATATTATTAATTAAAGTTCAACAAAAAAATCATCAATGAGGTGTCATATAATTAAAAACGGAGTGAATGCTATTTACATTATGTATGCACCACATTTAATTGGAGCCATTCTCTTGCTTAAATGGCATTGATACAAGAATTGCTTCACACTACTCACTATCTCGTATGATATACATGACTAATTTCAATATTAACATCTTTATGCTACTCTCAATGCAAAATTTTATTTTGTTATTTACAAGAATGCCAAATAAACAACAAGTCAATTGTTTAGTAAATGAAATGCTTCATACAATGCATTGTTTTATATTTGTTGTTTCCAAAATGTACATGCAAAAGACAATATGTGTTAAAAATAATGCATACTTTCATCTAGATGAAACTTCTCTCATCTCTCTATATCAATTCCCTGCCACATCATCAAAGTTGCTGACATGGCACCATATATTATTGAAAATGAAACTCTCATTGGGTGTAGCCTTAGGCCAATCTCAGTGCATAGTTTGATTTCACGGGTTTCAAAAGTGCCACGTCATCTCTAGAGGTTTGGCTTGATAGATGAAATAACCTCTTTTAATGCATAATTTCATCTCACAGTTTCATAAATAAGCCATGACATTAAATCCTTACATTCTCGAAGAGAATTTCATGGTGTTTCATGCATGTGAAACATGTCAAATGCTTTTCATCCCAATGAAATTTAGGTTTTTTTTTGTAAGGCTTCTTCAACGGCTTCTCCAGCGGCTTCACGTATTTTTCAACCAAAAGAGGTACTTCCTCAGATGCTTCTCTTTAAAAAAAAGAGGAAACCGTATCAAAAATAAGGTGAAGCATGAAGCCACAAAATGGTAGTTTCACCGGCTTCTTTTTCCTACCACACTCTTTTCTTTATAAATTTATCCTTTAAAATAAGGAGAAGCCGCAGGTACAACTGTTTTGCCAAACGTTTTAAGCACAGCCACAGACAAAACCGGCACAACTGTTTTTTAAAGAAGCCACAGCCACAACCAAAGCCAGCACAACCACAGCCCTACCAAAGAGAGCCTTATTTGCTCTGTTTTCCTGATGTGGCGTCTCATTTCATACTCCCTCCGTCCCGAAATATAAGTGATCGGGGGGAGTCTCGAGGAAAACAGCAGGGGAGTGGAAAGACCGATATACCCCTCATTATTCCCCTTTCTCTTTTCTCGGTCTCCCCGTCCACCGCCGTCGCCCACGCCCTCCTCCATCCAGCTCGCCCCCACCACGATCTCCTGCACGCCGGCCTGCCCGAACTCCGTCCTCGCGCCTCCTCCCGAGCCACCGCCACGACCTCGCCGTAGATCTCGCCGTCGCCACCCTTCTCTTCCCGGATCTTGGACGAGCTCAAGATCCCACCGCGCCTGCTTCTTCCGTTCTACTCCATGGCCCCGTCCTTTTCCTCGGCGAGCTGAGATGGCGGCGGCGGACGACGCGCGGCGCGACCTCGGCACCGCACAACCCGCCCCCGAGGTCGAACGCGCACAGCCCCGCACGAGCTCGAGCTCGACCCTACGCCGAGCGAGGAACGCGCGCAGCTCCATCTACGCTGATGCTCGTTGCTGGAGACTCGACGGCGAGCTAGCGGTGGCGTAGATCTCGCCTTCCCTGCCTTTCTCCTCCCGTGCTGCAGCTGCTCGCCCCCGCCGCTGCTTGCCATGGAAATCACGCGAGCTCGAGCTCGCCGTGGAAACTGCCCACTGGCCGCGCGCGGCGGAGACCAGGAGCACGCGGCCCACGGTCGCCCGTCTCCTTCGAGGACGGCTTCACCTCCCCGCCGGTCCTTCGTCTTCTTCAAGGACGGCTTTTCCCTCTCCCCGCTCGTCTCCTTCAAGCACGGCTAGCCCAGCTGCCATGGCGACAGGCTGCTCTGTCGTCGTGAGCGCGAGGGAGGGCAGGGCACCGAGGAGGCAGCGGGATCGAGCGGGGCGGCGGCGTGCGGCGTGCCGAGCGGACCAGCAGAGCGGATAAGGTTCGTTCGGTGGGCGGTGGGAGAAGAATTGAAGTCGATGGGACCCATATTTGTACTACAATTCTTTACATTTTGGGACAATTTTGAATCCCTCCGATCCCTTATCTTATGGGACGGAGGGAGTACTAATGAAATATACTGTAGCAGTTCATCTCAGCCCGTCCTCGCATGGTTGAACGGACAGGATTGAGCTAACCCTGGAGGCCAGGACTGCCCTCCTCTGCTCAACCGCCGGCCACCTACTCCCCCGCACCGCACTCCCAGATCCCGCTCCTCCCCACCCAGATCCGGCCTCGCCTGAACCCTAGCTCCCAGATCCGCCGCGCAGGTGCTCTCTCCCGCCGGCGGCCGCGCCATGGCGTGCCTCGCGATCTCGCTGCAGCCGGTGAACGGCCCGGACATCCTCCTCCAGACGCGGTCCTGGTTTCCCGTCTCGCGCGCCCTCGCCGCGGTCTCCGCCTTCCGCCTCGCGCGCCTTCACCTCGCCCGCGGCAAGCAGTCCGCCTCCGCCGCCGCCGCCGCCGCCTCCGCCTCGCTCGACGCCATCGGCGACGACCCCCTCGCCGCCTCCTCGGGCCAGCTCGTGGTCGGCGTCGAGTCGCAGTACCGCGTCGTGTACCGCCTCGTCAACTCCATCTACGTGCTCGGCGTCACCACCGCCTCCGACCACGCCACGCCCGCCGTCCACGCCTTCGCCGTCGCCGACGCCGTCAACCAGGCCGTCTCCGTCGTCGTCGCCGCCTGCCGCGGCGTCGACGTCACCCCCGAGAAGGTCCACCGCAAGTACCCCGAGGTCTACCTCGCACTCGACCTCGTCCTCCACGGCATCGGATCCGTCCGCCTCTCCCAGATCCTCGCCACCATCCATGGCGACAACCTGGCACGCATGGTCAACTCGTCCCCCGACGCCGAGGTCAAGGCCCGTGGTGCGGATTCCTGGCCCGTCGTCGAGCACCTCGCGCACGACCGTCATGCCGCCAGGGAGGGCTTCTCCGGTGCCTCCTTCGAGCTCCCCCAGGAGACCCTCGCTGCAGGGGATGAGTTCTCTTCTAACATCGCCCCTGCAACCACTGTCGCAACTGGCGATGAGGCACCACCTGAGGAGGCACCACCTGTGGAGAAGGATCCATTTGCAGCCAGCGACATGATTAACAACAAGCCAGAGGAGGCATTGGTGGGTGGGTTCAAGAAGAACAAGGAGACTGCCCTTGTGGTTGCGGATCCTGCAGCTGCACTTGCTGGATTGGAGGTCACAACATTGCCGCCAGCTGAGGCAACGAAGCCGACATTTATTGGTGTCGAAGGATTTGAGGGTGACTATGGTGGAATTGAGTTTGGCAATGAGGAGGCTTCTCTTGCTGAGGCATTTGAAGGATTGAATGCTCCGTTTGGGGGTGGTCTTGATGCTTCCGAGTTTGTCACCACAACAAAGAAGGATCACAAGGACAGGACCATCACTGGTCTGGAACTGCTAGCAACTAGTGGGAAGCCACCAAATGCTGCTGCTGGTACTCCGCTGGAGAATCTGTTGGTGACCAAGAAAACAGAGATGACCGCCCCGGAGTTGTTCATTGCAGAGGAGATCAATGCGGAGTTCCAGGGGTCTATTCTCTCACGGGTTGGTTTGAAGGGTACAGTCTTCCTCAGGACCTTGCCACTCAACAAGTCAGCAGGGAAAGAGACAGAGTTCTCATTCCGGCTTGAGGGCACATCAGGAATGAAGAGGGCGGCTCTGCAGACTAATGTGTTGAGTAACCTCCAGAATGGGCTGTTCCATGTCAGGTCAACCTCGAAGGAGGAGCCCATTCCCCTCATGAAGTACAGCTTCCTGCCCAAGCACTCACCTCTTCCATTGAGGATGCGCCTTGTCAAGCGCCATATCGGCACATTACTCTCAGTGATGATACAGTACGCGTCCAATCCAATGTTACCACAGCCGCTGAGCAATGTGACATTCATTGTTAAGCTTCCTGTAGACCCGACTCTACTTAATGTATCGCCCAAGGCTGTGCTGAACCGCGCTGAGAGAGAGATCAGATGGCACATTCCAGACATTCCCTTGAAAGGTCCGGCTGGAAGGCTGAGGGCCCGCATGCCTGTTGACCAAGATTCCAAGGATGGTGAGCTAGAGGTTGTTGGGATGGTGAAGTTTGCTTACCAAGGAGCATTCACATTATCTGGCATCAAACTAAGCCCAGCAACCGATGGCATTTCCCAATTTAATGTGGCTGCCCATACATTTTCCAGTGGAAGTTACCTGTGCATCTGATTGGTACCTTCTTTGTACTTTAGGTGTACTTTACCAATTTTTTTGTTTGGTTACTTATACAGCTGGGTGTGAACTCCCCATTGTGTATGTAGGGTTGTGTGTTTGTTTTTTTTGAGGCTGGAATTCTATTATGTTTTTGAGTTGTCTATTATATCTTCATATGGTATCGGTATCTGTCATTGCTCATAAAAGATACTCATCCTTTTTCCTTTCAGTCATTTTTTTACTTGTACAAAGAAACAATGATCTTTGCTGTTTTCTTGAATACTGTCAAGAATATTATTGCTTCTGCTGAAAGTGGTTGTGCAGCTGACTAATTTCACAGAAATCTTGTACTGGTCCATATCCTCTGTATTTAATGCATGTTATAATTTTATTACTTGCAAATATGTCAGGATCAAGATAAAATCAGCTTTATAGCACTTTTTGGCTCCATGGTTAGCAAATTACACTTGAGTTCATTTGAGCCATGGTAGCAGGGATGGACACATGTCATTCTAACAATTTAGTGTAGATTCTTCTCTAGAAAAGAAAGGGTTTACTTGTGCAAGCATAGCATTAATAATTTAGCAATATTTGTCTATTTGATGCCTTTACAAATTCATTATCTGCCTGCTATTCGATATACGATTACATTTTGCTTGTATCTGCATGTTGGCCTCAGCCATGTGTTTCATTATTGGTGCTTTGTCTAACTATAATGTATGAAAAAAATTTGAAGTGCTTGCCTGATTGTTGTTTTCTTAACATATCATGCTGGGAAGTTAATATTTGTTTATCTTTTGTCAGTCTTTTATGCAAATAACTATCTTAAATCTTAATTTTTTATAACCAAATACTAGCTGTTACTCCTTATGGTCTAAAATGCAAAATTCTGCGTGTCTGTAGATGCTATGGCTTTGACAGTTTGGCTAGGTACCTTTTATCAGACGTCATTTCTGTTCTTGTCAGATCTCTTTGCTCATTAGCATTGCAACAAAAGTAACTACCTGTAACATGTTAACAAGAAAAGAATCGGGTAGTACTCCGGGGAGTTAAAAAAAAAAAGAAGTTGCATTCAGTGTACAGTAGAGTTTGCATCCTAATTTCTTAAGTAAATTGGTATTAGAAAATTGCAGTACAATGTCTATATTTAAAAATATCTCAATATTCATCGTAGTTTTATAGTTTTTACAGATATACAGATGGAGCAGTGGCTAACTTTTGGCATAGAGATTTTGATATTAAAATCATGGTTTTTTTTTTCTCCTGTCCATGGTTGTAGATAGTTGTTTGTTCCCTTCATTGAGTCACTTGAGACTCAACCTATGTAGGAGTGTAAAGGCTATTTAATAATTGTTAGGTTCTAGGAAGCCTTTGTAAGAGTTGCATGTGTTTCTTTCAATGGATCAGGATTAAAGTTTACTTAGAACCAAACGATATGTTAACCTTCATTTTGAACCACTATTTTGCACAATCCTTTCATGATGGCAATGACTGTACCTTCCTGATTTTTATTGTCATTCTCTTCTTGTAAATGGTTACTTAATGTTAGAATACTGGAGTTGTTCACACCTATTTCTCTTCATGTGAATACTGCAGAAGTTGGTTTTATAATTGGAAAGATTTTCATCCACCCAGATGCTGCTTGTTTTAGCTTGTCAGGCCAGGTTTGTAAAAGTTGGAAATGAGACGGCAGTAATGACATACTACTTACACCTGTTATGTTGGTAATATAAGTATGCTGGAATGTCAGTACGCTGTTTTCATCTTCTGCAGAATCTCTCTGTTCCTTTTATTTTCTTGACTATCTTGTCTGTCAAAACCTTTCATCGGCAATGATATGCATCCTGCTCATGCTGGTTTCATCTCCTTCCCTGTTATTTTCTGCAGAATCCATCCACTGATTTTTCAGTTGTTGAACTGCTGTGTCATAAACTCAGACACCCTATTTCTGAATACCATCGGAAATATGAGAAAATTCCTTGTTTACCATCGGAAGATAGAGTGATGCTTTATAAACCGTCGGAAATTTCAAGTTTCCTTATTTGCCATCAGATCAAAATTTCATTCCTTCCATGCCACTACTGTGAATTTAAGCTTGGGATCAAGTTAAGTGGACCTAAAAAGGATGAATTTACCCCTTGTGAGCAAGTTTTTGCCTAGGTTTCTTTCATCCCACAACGACTACCAGCAGCCTTCTCAACCTAGTACATAACAAGCTCACAGGGGATAAATTTGTCCTTTTCAACTCAACAGTATCCGAGGCTTAAGTTCACACGGTAGTGGTGCATGAGGAACAAAATTCAGATATGATGCCGGATAAGGAAACTTGAAATTTTCGATGACTTGTAGGGCATCACCTGATCTTCCGATGGTAAATAAGGAAATTTCTCTAAAATTATTCATAGATTTTGCTACCTTTTTCTCTTTTCTAGATATCATTTGAAGAAAAATAATATTTCCTGCCAATTTTGCTTAGCAATGGTATAGTATTATTTATTAATGGTATGTATTCTGAACAATTAGTTTTTGTTGTGCCAACATAGGATGTTTCTTAAAAAAAAACATAGGATGTTTCTGGCTGCGACAAGGGGTTCTATGCTTTTCTTTTACTTGAAATGGTAGTTGTCATGTCTATGGGAGCTTCTTAATTTTCTGATAAGTTTGATATTGCTGCCAGAATCGCGATTCCAGTTATTAGTTGTGGGCCATTGTGCATTAATCTATGCATGATTATTAAGAAAATAAGAGAAAGCCAGCCATGGATGAGTTTCATAATTGTATAAAGCAATCTTTTAGGGTAGGAGCATGTTCAGAAGCACTTTGTATCTCTTTGAGCTTTTTAGATTGTATGGTATTCTCGTGCATTTGATTGCTGGCATTCATTTTTCTTCAATTTAGTAGAATTATGTGTACATGTTTTGAAACTATATTCAGATGGATGCAGTCACACAGGTCTTTTCTACTGCTTTTACAACAAGTGAGTAATGATCTAAAAGTTTTCAAAATAACGTACAAGAAAAGAGGATGCGGTCCTACAGCTTGTGACCATTTTTCGATAAATGTTTTTTGGTTTTAGTGGCACAAGGTGATTCACTGTCATGTGTTCCTGATATTTTGTTCAGGACTGAACAGCTTAGGGTGTGTATATAAATGTACACACTTGTATATAATATTTATATATACATACATAATGTATATGTATGTTTTATAAATATTATATGTACATATACATATATATATGTATATATTATAAATATGGAAGCCTTTTTCCTACTCCCGGGTGTAGTTACTCTCACATTTGTATCTCACAATTTAAAAGGTATCTGTGCATCTTTGAGATTTCTAAAATAAGTATGTACACATACTTGATTTTTAAAAGTGGTATGTGGACATACTCTTTTTTTATATGAGGATATATCAAGTATATGGACATACTCTTTTTTTATACAGAAAACGTGATATATAACAAGGTGCAAAAAAATATGGGTTCCACTAAAATTTTTTCATGGTTATCACTTTGAAAAATCTTATTTTGGGTATGTATACATACTAAAAATGATAAATGGGTATGTACACATACCCAAGGTGGTTTTTTAGAAGTGGGAGTAACTACACCCGGGAGTAGAATAGATTTTTCCATAAATATTTTATGTCTATATAAATATTATAAATAAATATGTACATTTTTATATACTTCCTCCGTTTTTCAATATATGTCACTGGATTTTACTGTAGCAATTTTGACCGTCTGTTTTTTCTATAAAAACTACAAAGATGAGCAGAAACATGTAATGCTAATAAAGTATGTTTTGTGATAAATCTAATGATATAAAAGATTCAAGTGTATCCATAAATTTTGCAGAAAAAAACAGACAGTCAAAATTGCTACAGTAAAATTAAGTGACAGATATTGAAAAACGGAGGAAGTAATATTTATACCTACATATGTAAATGTATATGTATGTTTTACAAATACTATATGTACATACACATATATATGTTAATATTATAAATATTTTATGTATATATAAATATTATAAATATTTTATGCATATTATAAATATTCATATGTATATGTGTACATATGTATGTATGTATACATGTATATGGGTAATTTCTTCATACTTGTGAAAGCCAAAGCCCAAAAAAGCACATTCCTACCTGCTTTCAGAAATGAACTAGACAAAAGCTGCTTTTGGCTGTGACTTTTTTGACAGCCAACCCGTTTGGTTGGGCTTTTAATTTTTTTGGAAAGCCAAAGCCAAAAAAAACTCAACCAAACACACCCTTAGTATGCAGCTGCAAATATTCATCCTAATTGCCAGCTTTTTCTGCTCGGAGCCTTGGATGCCTCTCCTCTCCTTTTATTCTATTAGCTGCTCTGGGTAACTATCTTTACTATGCATTCGCTTGTTTCATAACAAAGTGGTCATCATGATATTCTTTATTTCCCCCGTTTCACCTTTATTCTGGCAAAGAAATCGTCCTCTTTAAAAAGATGAACTTAAAGACCACTTTCTTTTGCCAAAAGCAAGTGTCATCCTTCATTTATGCCTGTGATTCCTTCTATATTAGGCTATCGCTGCTTTTTCAATTTGTGCAATTCTGAATAGGTTGGGTCACGGAAGGACCTTCCTTTGCGAAACGTGAGCTATGTGCAGTTCGAGAGCTTGGTTGCAGGTTCTTGGGCAGTTCAGCCTAGTTGTGTTATTACAAAAAATGCCTGTTTCTGGTTGAACCATTATTGTGCAATGATGGGAGCAACTAAAGGTGACGATCGGATTCTCATGATCCCTTGCCTCCCAAGCTTTCATGTAAGCACTTGATATGTTTGTGTACAGTTTGATTATTGGACGCTGGGTTTCAACAATATTTTTTTTATCAAAATATGTATTCTTATGCTCTCAAAAAATAATCATCTGATGACACACGGTCCTCATTTCTGCGTAATAATATTTACAGGATCCAATTATTATAGCTGCACTGTGGGACCCTTTTCTGTTTTCTTGTATACAGAGCATGTTGATTCTAGCAAGCACAATTAATAAAAAGTTTCTTGCACTTTCAATTTTGTTGTTAAGTTGATACAATATTTTATTCAGAGAGTTTGAATGGATATATTTTAATTAGAGTATATTGATCTAAGCGAGCAAAGTCAATGTTCAAAAGGTTTCAGATTTAAAGTTGGTAGATTAATCAGTCTGGACCAAGGTAGGTTCAAATTACATTCTTTAGTAAATTGTTAATTAACTGTATGTTTTGACCTATCCTGCTATTAACATGTCCATCCTGGCTACTCTATGGAAATAGAAGGAAAACAGAAATACATTATATATTTGCAGAATGCTCTGAGGTATGAAGATGACATTATTGTAGTTGTATCATTAGCTTCAAATTAAATTCTGGAAAATCAACGTATAATGGATATGAGATTAGAAAGACGTAACCAAGAATGCTTTTCCATCTGTCTCAGTTGATTAACTTGATGGTAGCCTTTTTATGCTGTTCGCTGTGGAAATTGGATCTCAAAGTTGGTCCTTTTCTGTGTATGACCTACTGTAAGGGGATCATGCAGGACCCTGCTGGATGCTGCATGAGTTTTTCATATTACTTTTATGCGTGGAGTAGTAAATATGGGACATTTCTATGTGAACTTTCGTTTTCTCATTTGAAGCTTCAAATATGATGTCAGCTATGAACCACATTATTCTTGACTACCATGTTGTTGAGCTTGGCCCAGGACTCACGTGGTTCAATGCGTGGAGTCGGAAATGAGTCGAAACAGCTCTGTTGGTCATCAATTTCCTGTAGAACATATGAGTGTGCAAATAAATCAATCCGTTGAGTTAAAAGCACATGGCCTTGTTTAGATGCATTTTTGGCCCTGCTCGTACTTTGTAGATTAACACATCAAGGCAAACTTTGTAGATTAACACACCAATCTGTCCTGCAGGTTTTGCTTTCTTCTTCTTATTTGACACCTCCTCTGTCAATGATGAAGCTGGCATTAAATTCTTTCCTCCTAATAGAATAGTATGTTCATGATTTAAGTTGTACTATCATTATATGTGTAATTAGGAAATCGCTAATTACTGACGTGAGTTTTGGAAAGAACACTTTGAAGGAAAGGGGTTCATCATGTAGCAGTATCATTTCCCCTACAGCCCCTTTCCTGATAATTGTTTCTTGACTGTTTTTTTTGGGACCGATTCAGTTGCGAAAATATGTTTCTGATATACTCCCTCGTTCTTTTTTATATGATGCCTGTTAGCTCAAATTTGAGCTGGCAGGCGCCATATAGAAGACAATAGAGGGAGTAATTGTTATGGATTATCCATGCTACTGTTCAATGTGTAGCTGCTTCCTTTTGTTTAGATTGTAGTTTTTTCATGCCCTGAAAGTCTGTTGCTCCTTTTATCATCAATTGCTCTAGTTAACTGTCTTGAGTAGTTTTATGATATTATTTCTCATGACCTGACTGATATTTTTTGAGATTATGCATATGACTGCTCAATGTAAAACTTCGCAGTCACATCTTTACACCAAAGAGGTTAAGACCGTTGTCTATGCACGTGGCTGGATGGGTATCTCTGTTCTAATGTTAGTGCAACTCTGGACATGTGACGCTCAGAAGCGAGCTGCCTGCGGGTTGAAGAGTTTACTCGGAAATTCTTCAGCAGGTGAGCAAAACCATGCACTCATAAAGTCATTTTTCTGTAGGAGTATTGAGTTTTGAAGTGTGCAAATAAGGCAATCTGTGATTGAGACGCATATGACTTGATTCAGATGCATTTCTGTACCTCTTTGAATTTTATAGGTTATTAGGCGGATATTTTACATCTTTGTCAATGATGAAGCTACATTTGGTTTTCAATTTAATAGAGTATTATTTTTATGTTTTAAGTTCTCTTTCATTACTGGTCAGTCGTAGGAATTGCTTATTTGTGGGCTGTCTGTGTGTGTCTCTTCAGTCTTCACAAGAACACTTGGACGAAATGGTACTATTATTATTGTCCCATTCCGTTTCCTGATAAATGCTTTTGGACATAGTCTCTGGCACTTATTCAGTAGCCTATTGTTTGTGATATATACTCTGTTTACATAGGAGATTTACCGAGTACTGACAGAAATTGTTCCCAAACTAATGTAAAACTATTGTTATTGTTTAGATAGGAGTTTTACTTGGACGAAATTGGTTTGGATTATCTACCACTTCTCAATTTGCAGCTCTTGCATTTTCTTGTACCAACTAGCTAACCATCTTCACTTGTCACACCATTTTACCTCTTCCAACTTGACTGATATTTTGTTTGGGATTAAGCATTACTTCTGCTCAGTGTGGAACTTTACTAGGAATTTTCATCTTCCATCATTGCGATGATGGAGTTTGAAGGCAATTTTCTTCTTATGTGATTCTAAGGATATTCTATTCTTCAACCTCTGCTTTAATTTGATGCAACGTTGGGTGTAGATGGAGGGCAGAAGTTCCAACCATTCACGGCACCACGTGAGGTTGGAGCATGCTGACCAATTCTTTAGCAGGTGAGCCCAACCGTGAAATCACAGTCACTTGTGAGTCTGTGAGCTGGACTTGCGAGTTGTCACCTGCTTATGGTTGAAGATCTTTATTTTTCCATGATGGGAGGAAAGAAAGGTAAACGCCTGACAATTACGTTCCCTGCCATCCCATTTTCATGGAAAGCAGTTGATTTGTTGGAGAACAAGAAGACTTCATTGACTCTGGGCACAATTAGTTTCCACAAAATTTGGGATGCTAAAATGTAGAACATTCTCTTCTATTAAAATTAAAGCTTCTTTTTGCTTGCGCTGACTTCTCTGAATTCGTAATTTCTGTACAATTTTGTCACTAAGGTAACAGTTCTAATATGTCAGCTGTTGCAAATGAGCACATTTATTTCCCAAACTAATGTAAAACTGTGTACTAGTTGGATAGGATTCTGTGGTTACCACCTGGGATCACATTGGACGCCAGCATTGTGCAATCATGTGCAGCCGTGCGGCTCGACAGGGATCTTTGGCAGATTTGTCATCGGCTCGGCGGATTTTGTATCTGCCGAAAACGATGAGACTTGTAGAGGTTCAATCACCCACGACGTCTGAGTCTGAAGATGGCCACCTGCTATCAGGGGAAAAACGCCGTTGCGGCTCATGTCCCGGTCGATGATCCGAGGCCACGGGCTTCGCGGAGACATGGACGTGCCATGGCTCGTCACTGCAGCGCGAGCTTGGCAGCTTGCTCTTGTTCCGTTTGGCACAAGGAGCAACGTGTCAGGAGCACACGTGTACGTTAGAAGAAGTCCGTGATGTCACAACGAGAGAACCACGCGAAAATGATGTTAAAAATTGCAAAGAGCACTGATGAAAATCGAACTGAAAATAGTGCTAGGGTCAGCAATGATGAAATGTCCTTCAAGCTGATGCTCAGCACGGCAGAGAAAGAGTAGAGGTTAGAAGAAACGTTTGGAAGCAGGGGATGCGTCGACACTTTGGTTGAACTTTGAACGAGCTTGGTTCCTACCGTTCCAATTTTCCGGAAAACACAGTGCTCCAATTTTCTTGCTCTTGCCGTGCCGTCGAGTCGCTGCGAACAGGGCGGCAGTGTCACCGTCGGAAACATGCGCGGTCAACAGCAAGCGACAAGTCCGGCTGATACTCCGCGATCGAGTATCGCTGGTGACGAGACTCGTCGACGCGGAGGACAGAGAGGGAAGAACATCAAGGAGGGGCGAGAGTATCTCGTTTTAGGCTCCATCACCGCTGGATATTTTTCTGGAACCCTGTTCTGTTCCTCGACCACGCGCAGACCGGAGAAACTAGTCTGTGAGAGATCAACTGCCATTTGTAAAGCTGACGACTGATAAATGCTCGTGTCTTTTTTTTTTTAATTTCATTTTGTACGAGAGAAAAGTGAAGTTCAGGTAGCAGAGGTTCCTTTTCTTGCGACGGAGGACAGAATCGATTAGAATACGGCACCGACGCTTACGGGAGCATGGAGCGAGACGTCGATGAGATCTGACGACGGTCGGGGCAACGAAGCGGTAGTATTCCAGTAGTCATCAGGACTGTAGTGAGGCAGCACTGTGTGGCGCTTGGCTCTTCAATCGCTTCACCACAACCAGCTTTGGCTTTGCTTGTGAACTGGACAAGAGCTAGCTGGATTCCTTTCTTTACTTCTTTTCATCCACTCACTTCTTTTTTTTCATACCACTTTACCCCCCTTTTTTTTCTTTCCTTTCTCCAAAGTAACTAAAGCTGTTGTTCGTCCAAATTGATCGTGCTATACACGGTCATTTCTTTTCGCTAGTCCCACTGAAGTCACGGAAGGGGACAGCCACTTAGGTGCCAGACCGGCCAGAGGAGCAGTCCGTTAAGTCCAACAACATTGGATAAAGGAGGAGGAAAAATATAAAGATGATACAAAGTCAGATATTTAATTTGTGTGCTCGAGGTTGGGATCACTCTGGTAGTTAGAGTAGGCTCACTAATTTTTCCTGCTTCATGAACCGTAGACGGCTGTCTTTTCCTCGAGACGCACGCACGCGGCACGCCGGCCTGCGTGCGCAAATACAAATCCTCTGCTCTTTGGTGTACATAAAACCTGATAGGCTTTAGTACCGAGGACTGCACTGAACTATAGTTTAGATTATGCGGGTAGTATTACATTATTAGAAAATAGTGGCTCACTTTATCTGTTCAGATAGGAGATTTTCTGAGTACTCACAGGCATATCCTGTCTTGAATTCAGATGGCTGGACACATGTGTAACATAGTTTTCACAATATCTTTGATATCATGCATGCTGACCATTATCTGCGAGGTCCTAATTACAGGATTATTATTCCTGGCACATACAGCACACAAGTAGTTCCACAACTATACTACTGTACTTAGACAGCTAATCATAATACAAAGCAAAAAGACCAAAAAAAAAAGACCTTTATTGAAAGAAGAGGTGGAATGCTAGGAACTGAACATTGATGGGCACCGCTTCGCTCTCGTGCCTTTCAACTGCCACCAACCTTGGCGCCACGCCCGTGACGCCACCACGCACTCACCGGCCGGCGCCATCCTATCTGTGCTAGCTGTGCCTTTCACAGGCCACACCGGCCGTCGCTGCCACCTGCACGTAAGCACCTTTGGTACGTACGTACACGGCTACGCCAGCCTCACCGGCGCCGAAGCGGCCGCCACGGCGACGGCCTCGACGCCCCTGCAGCTCAGCGACCGGATCAGCCTCCACGGCGCCCACGCCGCCGCGGTGGAAGAGTGGTCGTTCCCGGAGCCAGCCATCGCTTGCCGCGCCTTCAGCCGCCTCCTGATCTCGCCCATGTCCATGGCCGACGGCACGCGTACGGAGCCGAACGCCATGTGGTGCCACCGCACTCGCCGTGGCAGAGGCGGCGGCGGCGGCGCCTTGGCGGTGACGTTGTTTGGCGCGGCGCGCGTCCGCTGGATGTTGGTGCAGGCGTGAGCGGCGACTCGGCGAGCGGCCCTTGGACGCACGGTGCGGGCGCTGCGCCGGGGCTGGGGAAGAAGAAGGGGCCTGAACTCAAACTCGTCGTCCTCTTCGTCGGTGGAGCTTGGGGACTGGTGCTCGTACGCGGCGATGGAGATAACGTCGACGGAGGAGGGGCAGAGGGAGGGCCCCATTTCCTCCCTCTAGAGAGGGAGGGAGCGAGAAATGGGAGTGTATTAGATTGTGCTTTGAGGAGGTTTGTGTAATGGAAAGTGTGCCCTTTCGCATAGTGTGAAGGGTTTTATGGTGATGAAGAAGAGAGGGTGAGAGGGGAGGGAAGGGAAATGAGAGAGATGTGACGTGATGATGTGTTCGGGGCCTTCTCTGAGCCTGTCGTTGAATAAAATCATGGACGAGACGACGCTTTGCTTTCTGCGTAGTTAAGGTACAAAGGTGGTCGGTTCTGGATGACATCGACATGGAAGCATCTCAAGGGAGCATTATTTGACTTCCTAGCTAGGCATACATGTATACCGGACTACTGCTGGACTACTGCAATAATCAAGTCCAAAAGGGACCCTTTATAGATCAAGGCAAAACGTATTTTACGACACAACTTGCCAACACTTCAAGAAATTGATCGTTGGCTTGGAGTATCCACACTAGTCCAGACACGCTAACATGTGACATTTTGAGACAGTAACGGTCCGTTGAAGTAGAAATGAAAATGATTATTTCTAAGTAATAATCCTACTGTTTTGCACTTCTAGAAGGACTTGTTAATACGACTAAGTAACAAGTGAGAGGGAAGAAAATTTTCTATTCAATGAGCGGGTCCTCGTAAGTTAGCTCACCATGCTTGACACACAAGCTCGACCATGAATTCGTTTTTCCTATATCTTGTTTATAGACTTGTCTAGATCTTGCATCGAGTTGTCTTGTTTAATCTTCAATCTTTTCATCATGTTCATTATTTATTTCTGGATTAAATTAAAACTAAAGGTGTTCAAATATCTAACATAAATACCATGTGCTACACTGTATCTGGCCTCTATATTGGGTTGGGAGTTCACAGGACAACGTCATACATGACAAAAATATTTATTTCTAAGTAAATAGGTTCAATGTTAATTTTAAAAATAGTTAAAAATTAAAACTTGGGCACACTCCGCAGATAGCTTGCCCGATGCCCTAAATTTATTACACATCTTTATATTTTACTAAGAAAGTTATAAGATGTTGCTTGAATTTTTTTTTCATTTATAATTTATTCATTGATCAAATAACTGAAAATCTCTTTTCTGATACTGATCTAAAGTTCTATTACGATTTTATCTCTATTAAAAGTAAACTCTGGCTTCAGGTTTAAAAACCAGTTGTAAAATAGAAAAGTTAAAAAATTAAGGTTAATATCACAATTATTATAGTTCAGAGTGAGGGTTAGAAAACAATTACCCCAAAATAAAATGGAGGGAGCGAAAACATAAGCTCTGTTTTTTCTCTGATGCTTAAAAACATAAGGAGAAAAAAAAATGTACTCTTCCTATTCCAAAATGTAAGTATTCCGTGTGTCTAGATTTATAGAATCTACAACGCACTTTGTTGCACATCTGTCCACATTCGTAGGAGATGCTATAAATATTTTATATAGTCATAAATTCTTACATATTAGAACGGATAGATACTGATGGTTGTGCCCAAATACCTTTCGATCCATTTATCTTGAATAAATCACGGTTGTTTTGGGTGGATTTGAGGTGATTAGACAAAGTTTTAGTCAAACGTTTAAGAGCAGAAAAATAACCAGTGATTTTTATCTAATAAAAGTTATCTGCATTGATGTATACTCCCTTCTGTTTCAAAAAACTTGTCGTTTAGGACATTGACACGGTCTCCAAAACACAACTTTGGCTAATACTTTTTGCTATAAAATATTTATAAAATATAGCGAAAGTGTACTTTTATAAAACCATATTTCAATACGAATCTACTCATATTATTTTCTCATTTATAAACTTAATGCTTAAAAAAATATTTAAAGTCAAAGTTTAAAATTTTTGACTTAGGACAACCTCAAAACGACAAATTTTTTGACACAGGAAGAAGTACAAATGAAAATTGTGATGAACAATTGTACTTGCAACATGTACGAACGACACGTCCTCGAGCTTGGGCTCGTGAAAATGCCCTATTCTGTTATTTCGCTGTCACGTGTTCTTGTCCAATAGCTGCATATGAAGGGAGGATATACCTGAACACACGTGTGCTGTAAACATACCATTATTTTAATTTAACTATTTCTAGATGCTTTGACAAATCGAGAGAATGGCATGGCCGCCAGAAAAAAGGTGCAAGACAAGGGGACCCAAGTTAAAGGCTGATAAGACACATCATATAATCAGTTCATTTTTTTTTCAAAGATTATATGTAGACGGGAGGAAGATATTCCTTTGGAAAAAAAAAGGACTGGAGGAACACTATGTAAGAAAGGCCCATACAAGACACTATTATTGCAGACTTGGAATTGAAACGCGTCTCCAAATTTGGTTCCAGACGCGCCTTTAACGAGAGGCGTCTCCCGGCCATTTGCTCCCAGCAGGGCACAATAAAATGCGTCTTCGATATGGAGCATTAGGAGATGCGTTTTAACTAAACGCGTCTGCAACGAATTAGGAGATGCGTCTTCGATGACATCTTCCACTTCCTTAGGCCACTCTGGATCAACCCATTCAATGTAGTTGCACAGCTGTTCCTGTACAAGATTGAATTGTTAGCTAAAAAAAACAATGCAACATACATGCTCCACAGGATAAACCAATTGGTCATGAACAAACCTTGCGATCGCATCCAAAGAAGTGACGGCCGGTGTTCTTGCCTTCCATGCACATCTTATAAACTGCAGGCTCTTCATGGCGGCAACGACGCTCACTAGAGCTGTGCTCACCAAGCGTCTCCGAGTCGACGAATCCTTGCAGGACGTTTTTCATGGAATCGGGTTTCAAGGAAACAAAAGAAGAATGGCATTAATTTGGTTCTGCATGTCTATGACGATGTTCAATTTCATAATTGATTTTACAGCTGCTAAATGCACAAGGCTGTCACATGTTATGTATATCTTAGCAGTTTAGTTGCAGACTAGATAGCTGCACATGCATATCATCTTAAATATAATTGACATTATTCACAAACTGCTAACCTATTGGGACTTTGCTCCTCCACATCAATTCAATGTAACATAAATAGAAAGCAACTGAAATATGCTCTTTTGGAAAGCATAGAGACTGCTTCAAATTAGAAAGATATAGTAACAAGGTAAACAGTTGTTCATTTGTGGACCAGCACTGACTAACCTGAGACTAAAATCCATATTGTTCTTAGCACACAATAAAGGATGCTATCATAGTAACTTATTACAACCACTTGTTCGTCAGAACTTGGCTCTATACAAGATGCTATTTCTGTAACATGGCTAATCGGGACAGGAAAAAGGAAATCCAGAGAGCAGACTTAGCTCTAATCTTCACTATATGATGCTGGACCTTGCACTTAGAACATGGAAAAATTTGAATACCACTTTTATTTAGGGTACCATCAAAAGTGGACTGAATGAGATGAGACAGTTCCACTGCGGCATTCCATCGAACACGTAGTGCCCAGGGCTGTGACAGGGGCATGAATCGAATGAACCAAGCACTAGTCTGGTCAAGGCCTCAAGCGCAGCACTAGCTAGTTCACCGGCAGTGAAGCAAGGTGACAAGCAGTACAAGCACATACCGTATAGCAAAATAGCAGAGCACTAGCCAATGAAGGAGATTAGCATGGCGTACTAGCACATACCGTATAGCAAGCAGTACAATCACTGAATTTAATCACGAGGTGTTAGTTCTAGCCCTCAATCAAACCCTAGATCTAGCTAATGTAGGAGATTAGCATGGCGTACTAGCTTACCGGAGTCGAGGAGACCAAGTAGCAGTTGACGTCGAAGTCGTCTTCCCCAGCCTGCACACCGCTTGCGGCACGAGCGCCAGTGGGTCTCGCCTCCCCGGCCTGCACACCGCTTGAGGCACGAGCGCCAGTGGACGAGCACATGGACGGGGTCCTCTCCTCGCTTCCCCGGGCATGACCCAGTCGACGAGTCGACCTCGCCTCCCCGGACATGGCGACGGGAGCGGAGCGCGGCGGGCGAGGGCGACGGGAGTGGAGCGCGGCGGGCGAGGGCGACGGGAGCGGAGGGCGAGGGCGATGGGAGTGCGGCGGGCGAGAGCGATGGGGACGAGGTAGGGTTCTTGCCTTTTGTTGTTATGCATTTGTGGGCCCGATTTTGCATTCGTGGGCCGCTAACCGCACCTCCAAGGCCCAACTGCCCCGTCCCACGCCGTCCCCGGCGCCGCCGCCTCGCCGTCCCCGGCACCGCCACCACGCCCTCCCCGTCACGTCTCCACGCCGCTGCACCCTAGCGGCGGCGCCTCCTCCGCCTTTCCGCCCCCTTGAATACGCCGTCGTCGCGCGTCTGCACGCCGTCCCCGGCACCGCCGCCAGGCCCTCCCCGGCGCGTTTGCGCGCCTCTACCTCTGCGCCTCTGCCTTAGCATTGCATCCTTCCTCTTCCACGTGGTGAGCCCCGCCCTTCATCATCCATCTCCTCCAATTGGTACGATTACTTTTCTGTACGCCCTTTAGGTGTTCGACACATTGCCGTAGACTGTAGCACTTTCATGTGGCAGTAAAATTTGTTTTCTGCAAATGATTGGTTTGTTGTAAAATCTATAGCAGAGCCTCTGAGTTAATGTTGGTATAGTCTAGAACTGAATACAAGCAAAGCAATGTGCGCAAAAGAATTGTTGCAGATGGATTTTAATTCAAATCTACTTTGTATAATTCAAATCTGCCAGCCTCTGTGCCTCTGAGTTAATATAATTCAAATCAACTTTGTATTCAGTGCAAGCTTGGCTTGGAATTTTATTGATTTTGTGCTTAACTTTGTAGATGGCAGACCGGGGGTGGACGTATCTTTGTAACCGTACTTGTGGAGAGTACTTAAATGGTGTAAAGACATTCATACTTGCAGCAGAGGTGGATATGTCAAATCAGCGGAAATCTGCCATTTGCTGTCCATGCGTTGATTGTTGGAACATCACAAAGTTCTCAAGTTCAATGCATGTCCATGCTCATCTCATTATTCGGGGTTTCATGGATGGCTATAATTGTTGGAACATGCATGGAGAGGAAGGTGTCAATGATGGAGAGCTGCTGGATGCCGACAGAATCTGTGCTGATCAGCAAACCGTGGGTCAGGATGGGGAGGAAGACATCTTGGGCAATCAAGATGGTGAAGCACTAGGTGGCAGTAAGGATACCAGCAATGATCTCAGCGAGGATGACATTGTTGATATCGGTGACAATTATGTCCATATAGCCAACCAATTGAAGGAGATGGTGCGTGATGCCATGGGTTATGATGAGTATGGTAATATGGAGATTGAGAAAATGACAAAGCTTGTGAAAGATATGAAGACCCCACTCTATCCTGGGTGCAAGGAAAAATACACAAAACTCTTCACATCACTGAAGCTACTCCAGCTGAAGGCTACCCATCATTTGACGGATCGGGCCTTCCAGGCTTTCCTAGATCTGTTAGGTGACATGCTGCCAACAGGGAATGAGATACCCAAGACCACTTATGAGGCAAAGCAAAATATTTGCCCTTTAGGACTTGAGGTTGAAAAGATACATGCTTGTAAGAATGACTGCATCTTATTCCGTGGTGACCATGCAGATCTAACTCAATGTTCCGAGTGTGGAACCCCTCGATACAAACGAAGAAATGATGGAGGTGATGAGGGAAGGAAATATGGAGGTCCTCAAAAGGTCGCATGGTATTTTCCAATAATTCCTCGTCTGAGGCGGTTGTTTGCATCAACCAAGGACGCGAAGCTATTGTGTTGGCATGCCGAGCGGAAGAAAGATGATTTTCTGCGGCACCCAGCAGATGCAACCCAGTGGCATGTCACTGATCACATATATGAATTTTTTAGAAAGGATCCACGGAATATTCAGTTCGTATTAAGCATGGATGGCATGAACCCATGGGGTCAGATGAGTAACTCACATAGCGTGTGGCCAGTGTTACTGTCCATCTACAATCTTCCACCTTGGCTTTGTAACAAGAGGAAATACATGATGATGCCAATTCTCATCTCAGGACCACAACAGCCCGGCATTGACATCGACGTGTATTTGAGGCCGCTTGTGGATGATCTGAAAACATTGTGGTCACCAGGTGTTGTGGTATACGACGGGTCCAGGAGACAGCCCTTCACACTTCATGTCGCATTGTTGTATACAATCACTGATTTACCAGGTGGTCACTCCGTGTCCGGGCATTGTAAAGGCGAAAAGATTGCAACCATTGCTTAGATGACACCGAGACTGTTTGGCTCAATAACTCTAAGAAACGGGTGTACGTACGACCTCGTCGTTTCCTTCCTCAGACCCATGCCTACCGGGGCATGAAATGTCAATTTGATGGCACAAGGGAGGTTGCATCTGCTCCACGACATTTCAGTGGGGAACATGTCTACAACCAGGTCAAGGATCTTGCTCCCGCACATGGGAAGAAAACACTACCCTTGGGAAGCGAAAGCGCAATCAAGAAGAGGAAACAGTGAAGTGGAAGAAAAGGTCAATTCTGTGGGAGCTATCTTATTGGAGAAACTTAGCCATCCGTCACAGTATCCATCCCATGCATGTGAAAAAGAATGTATGTGGGAGTTTACTGGGTACACTCATGAGCGACAAGAATAAGACAAAGGATCATGCGAAAGGACGAGCTGACTTGCAAGAAATGGGAATAAGACTTGAGCTTCTTCACGATGGCACCGGTGTCGGTGTTAAGAAACCGGCCGACAAGTAAATTTGTAACTTCGGCGCCTGACAATCTTCTATGATGGCGAGGGTTTTGCGAGAGAGGCGAGATTTATACTGGTTCAGGCAATTGATGCCCTACGTCCAGTTCGTGAGTGGTTCGTGTTTCGACTTGCAGAGGGGAGCTACAAGTGTTGACGAGGGAGGAGAAAGACTCCAGGCCTCTTTGTGTGTATTTCTATGTCTGTGTGTTGTCTATCTATCCGGGGATCCGATCCCCTCGCCTCATGCACCCAGCTCTCCTTTTATAGTCAAGGAGTGAGCCGGTTTACAAATGGGAACGGGGCTTTCGAGTTGTGGGCTAGCGCGGCTACACGCCGCACTAGTCTGAACCCTAACTGCCACTGTGGCCTTAGTCAGGCGGCGTCCTGTCAGCCCGGTCGCCGGGCAGGTGGTCGAGATGTTAACCCAAACTGTCGCGGCCGTCTTGTCGCCGGTTCGGTCTTCGTCCCTGTTCAGGGTGATGATGATGTCGTAGCCATCCCGCTGCTGTACTCGAGGTGTCAGGCGGCGCCGCGAGATGGGACGGGTGCCACTGTGCGGGTCACATCGCGTGCCTGCAAGTATATGAGTTGCTGGGTAGAGTTAAGGCTCCCCAGCTACTCGTCGTAAATGCCTGTCCTCCTTGTCAGAGGAAAATCTTCTCGACGAAATCTCCCAACTCGGGGTCGGGCGAAGCGCGGCTTGTGGGCCCGCCCGACTGGGAGTCGGGCGAGGCGGAGTTCGGGGCCCCACCCGGCTTGGGGTCGGGCGGGGCGGAGTTCGTGGACCCCACCCGACTCGGGGTCGGGCGGGGCGGAAGTCGTGGGCCCGCCCGACTGGGGGTCGGGCGAGGCGGAACTTGTATGTGCCCTCGGGGTCGGCCGTGGGCCCCTCGAGCGCTCTGTTGTTATGCACCTGTTCCTGTGGGCCCTACACAATTAAGCTGAGACGGTTAGCGGGATTAAGTATCCTAGATCAGGATACCCTGATTTGGGTATCCGTCAGTAGCCCCCGAGCCTGGGCGGCGGCCGGGGGTCGTGGTCGCCGTCGAGGCTTGTCGTTGTCTCTCCGAGGGTACTTTCGTACTACTCCTACCGGTGGGTGCGCGCGAGCGCACCCGCCGGGTGTAGCCCCCGAGCCTCGGTACAAGTGGTTTACTTGTGCCGAGGGTGACAAAGAAGGTTTTCGTGAGACCACGCAGTAGGTCCTTGTTCGCGAATGCGAGCCCCCGAGTCCTCGCTCGATGCGCGGATCCGTCCGAGGGTCGTTTCGTCTTTTTGTTTCGTCCGTACCCGCGCGTCTTTACGATAAGACGGGGTACGCGTGAGCCGGCCACGTCATTCCTCGGTGGTTCGATGCGTGGTGCTCGTTTAAGCTGCAAACGGGTGTGTCCGAGTGAAGGCCTCGGCTTGCCCTTCGCGGGGATCCGATTGAGACTAGCTGGAGTCAGCCTCATTAAAATCCGAGTTCCTGCCTTTTTCGATCGCCGACTCCTTTCGCTCGGAGTCAGTGGGCTCGATGCCCTCCCTCGATGGGTGATCAAGGTCGAGGTTTTTTAGACTCGGACTCGGACGCTACCGTCAGAGGCCCATTGTACTACGGTGTACGGGTTGCGGTCGCTGGGGACCCCTCTTTGGTGGCCCCTCACTTAGTTTTGCCCTGGAGCGGCCGTTCGAACCCTTTCGCGGGGCCGGCCTTCGAACTCCTGGGCCGGAAACTGGGCCGTCGGGGCGTTTTCAGCCCCTAGCCTTTATTACCTGTGGGCCCGTCCGGGATTCCAAGCCCGCCTGGGCCGTCATCGTGCGTCGTGGAGACGCGACGGTTCGCCTTCCGCGCGGATCGAGGCCACGATCTGTTCTTCGTGCGGTAGTGGAGCGGGCCATGATGGCGATTTTTAAGGCACCTGCACCTGTTAAATCGCGAAACAGGGAAGGCGCGAGAAACGAGGCGTCGTGGGAACGCGATAACTATAAAGAAGGGATGAGCCCTACCTCATTTGCCTTACCAGGTTTTCGCAACCTTTCGCATCCACCGCCGCTCGCCCTTGCGCAAACCGCTTCGTCTTCCTCGCCTCGCTCGCTCCCCAACTTCCCTTCGTTTCGCCGTCGCTCTGCGTCCCTCGTCCGCATTCGCCATGGCGGATTGGAGCCGGTCCAACAGCACCAAGGGGAACCTCGATGCCCTGGTTGCGCGCGGCCTCCTGATGCCCCTCACCGCGGAGCATGAGTGGCTGGTTCCCGGGGAGGAGAGGATCCCGTCGCCGCCGGACGGCTACATTGTCTCCTTCCGCTCCTTCCACGAGCGCGGCTTCGGCATGCCGCCTCTTCCCTTCCTCCGCGGCCTGCTTCACCAC
>RWGY01001066.1:0-108071 GCA_007726485.1 Eragrostis curvula | reverse complement strand
AAGTGGGCACTGGCAGGTTTGTATGCGGTGCGTCCGCCGTGCCCAGCGGGCCAAGTGGCGAGCCTGCTTCAAGCCGCTAGCTCGCATGCGGGCCCGCTACTGCCGCTAGCAATTTTTAGTGGGGCGGGCGTAGTGGGCTGGCGGGCAGGCCCGCCTCACCTACAGGCTGAGTTCCGATAGAGGCTCAAGAAAAAAAAAAAGATAGTTCCGATAGGATCCCCTCCAAAAAAAAAAAATCGTTCTGATAGGAGTCAATCTGCAAATCAGGGTTACGTCCGCTCCCCACTGCTCCCCGCGGCGCCGCACTGCTTCCCGCCGCGTTGCCTCCCGCCGCGCCGCACCCCCCTGCTTCTCGCCGCGCCTCGCCCTCTCCCGCCGCTGCTTGTCGACGCGCCCCCGCCCCTGCTCGCCGCCGCTCCCTGCCGTGCGCCGCCGCGCCCGGCCCCTGCTTCGGCGTCGCGCCCTGCCCTCCCCGCTGCCGCGCCTCGCCGCGCCGCCGCTGCGCTCCGCCCTGCTCCCGCGGCGTGAGGAAGAAAGACGCTGAATCTCTTCGTGGGCCGGCTTCGTGTGGGCTGAGGGCCGATCTGCTGGTAGCATCTGTCGATTGATCTGCGTATAGGTCAGGGGTTCGAACTTTCCGCCGCCGGCCGATTCTCCGATCTCGACGAGCTCTCCGTAGCCCCGCCCGATCCCTAAGTTCGCGCTCCAAGTGTGACCCCACCGGTGAAACCCGCCTGCCTGGACGATCCCGCGTCTCGCGGAGGTCGTCAGCTGGGCAGTTCCAGTTCCTATGCTCCTCGTCACTGACAGGGCCGGCGATGATGGGCACGGCAGGGACTTATGATCGGCGTGTGAACGCCGCGGAGGACTGTGGGCTCAATGCAGATGAGGATGGGTACGAGTTGGGCGACGCTGAGAAGGCAATGCCGAGCATGCAGGCAGTGGAGCGGAGTGCTGCTGCTCGCGCACATGATTATGAGGAGCTGGCGGCACGCAAGCGCAAGGCCCTCTCTCATGAGCAGCTCCAGAGGTACTAAATTTCTCACTCCTTTGACGGCATTATCCATGGTAAAATTAGGAACCTCATTTCTTGTTTAAACCTGCTCAGATTTCGTCTCTTTTTCCCCCCAGCTTAGAGCAACTCCAAAAGAGCCAAAAATGATTATAAAGTCAAATGTAGCTATTATTTCGTAGAAATGTATCTGCAACAGATTGTCTGACCACTCTCTAAATTTGGTGAATCTCCATTTTGGAATTCTCGCTAGGTACTATTGGAGAGCCAGTTTTACTAGCTAGTCTTGTTAAAATAGAGGCTTTTGGAGTAGAGTAGTTTTTTTTGGGTGTTTTATTTTAGAGAAAAGCTAAATCAAGAAGTTTAGAATACAATTTTTAGCTATACTCTTGGAGTTGCTCTTATGTGTACTTAAGAACTTTGGTACCTGTCTGATTGGTAGATCAGTTTTCATGGAGTGAAAGTTTTCTATTGCGGTAGTTTTTCAGTATGATACCTAAACTTCGTTATTCCATCTTTATACACTGCGCTCCTGACGCTGCACCGTGTTGCTGCTAGAATTGAGTGCTTGTTTAAAGTTTTTTTTTTATGCATTGCACGATCCATTATCTTACCTTAAATTCTTTTGCATAAGATACATTTGACAACTTTCTGTCATCTTCTAGGGGGAGAAGTTCCAAGGGCCCAGTGCAGTATGATCTTTCAGAAGCAGAGGCTACAACCATGTTTGACCAACTGATGGAAGGCTTTAGTCGTTGGTGCAAAAGAAGCTCCAAAGTGGTATGATACTCCTTTCCTAACGTTCTTTCGGACAAATTCTGCTTAAATAATTCCTTTATGGTATCAACTGCATTGACATGTCACTATACCAAAGCCGTGCAGTTCGCTCCTATTTGGTCATGCTCATTCATGGCTTCAAAATATATCTTTGAACGCTCATTTGTTGTTCTCAAATTCTTTGTAATGTGCAAAGCTATCCTATAGACGCCCCCCCCCCCCCCCCCCCCACACACACACACACCACTAACAGATGCACACACACACCACTGACACGACTCAAATAAACAGCCAACAATGATTACACTAACAATCTCCCCCTAATCCTTGTTGTTCTTCACTTCATGGGGAGCACGCGCAGGAGCTTCCTCACCACACGACCCTCCTCCATCTTCTCCGTCGACACATGCCACTCATCTCCGGCGACACACACCACTCTTCATCTCCGGCGACACACGCCGTCTTCTCCGACTCCGGCAACATATGCCGCTTCTCATCTCGGGCGACACACGCCATTGACGGCATCATCCACGGCAGGAGCGACACAAAATCCACTGCCGCAGGGCCTCCACTAGTTTGCAAGCACGGACTGACACACGATGCAGCGACCTTCAGCATGGCACAACTAGCATCACACGCCGCCTTGTCCCGACAGCCACCAGCACGCCTCCGGCGATGTGTACATCCAACCTGGCTCTTGATACCAATTGTTAGTTCTAAAGGGGGTGCTGGACAGCAGCTTGCAAGCGAGGCATTTCATTACATTGCACACTAGGTGCTATTTATAGTACATGGGTGGGCTGGCTGGTACTTCTCCTATGTTCCAGAATGCACGAACTAAAGTAAGTCGGTTTGCTACAGTAGCCCTTCTACAAGTTTCTAGCAACTCTACACTAGTTAGCACTACTACATTCTAGATTATTCCAGGAACACAAGGTTAACTCTAACAGTTACAACACCTTACTTAGCAACAGAACCAGGGACAGGGACAAGACTAGATAGATCATGACTCACAACAAAAGAGATTAGAAGCTAGAACAAAGACAGAAAGACTAAGGTCGTTAGACATGTCCAACACTCCACTCGACCCACAGTGGTGCTTCACACATGCTGCACAACTATTGGGATAGCGACAAGAGTTACTCTTCGCCTGATGCCGTCTCATCAGCTTCATTTGTCAGCCCAGAAGAATTTGTTGATGAAGATGCATGGGGTGTTCTCCACCCTAGTTGTTGGTCGTCGCCAGAGACAGCAGCAACTCTTCCACGCCCCTGATCAGGTCCTCCATGGAAAGGCCGTGAACCATCTCTGCCCAAAATTTCAAAAAAGTACAAGCATGATATAAGATATCCTGAGGATCATTGATCATCTTTTCCTCAATTGGCTTTGTTTCTGTCTTTCCAAGTAGCCCAGTATACAGCTGCTAAACACATTGTATACAGCTTTTTCCCTCCTGGCAAGAATTGGTTAATCCATAATATTGATCAACCGAGGAAGGAATGCAATTAGCACCAATACAGATACCAATGCTGCCCCACACCACTTTGGCAATGGGAAATGTGAAGAAAAGATGCTTAGCCGATTATTTTTGTGTTCATAAATTGCATACACCATCACCCCTCCATTCTATTCTAACAGCCAGAGAAAAAAATTCACTTTCAAAGGAATTTTTTATTCCCAGATATGCTTTTTGTTCTGATTTGGGCCTCTTTCATCAACCAATTGTACAAGGAGGTAACAGAGTAAACTCAAGACTTTTCCCATGCCCATTTAACACAATCATCACTCTTTGAATAATTGTATGAATTTGCTTTGTTTATTTTATCATCCCATTGACTTTGTTGCTGCTCCGAGAGCCATCTTCTAAACGTAATGTTCCAGTTTCTTTCTTTTCCCTCATGTACAGTAGTGTTATTTTCATTGCATAAGACATAAAGCTCAGGGTATATGATGGCAAGAGTCTTCTCATAAAGCCAACTATCTTCCCACAGCCTAGTATATTTGCCATTTCTGACTTTCAGCTGTCTCCCAGCCACATAATATACACTTGACCTTTAACAGGTCAGACCAACATGGAGAGTCTGTGGCTTTATGTTTTACTGTCATGATAGAATCTCTAGACAGATACTTCTTTTTAACTATTAGAATGGATGCATATTTGATAGTCATTATCGTGTGGTAAACAAATTAGAATGGTGATACTAATCGTAGTTCAAATCTGAACTAAAAGCTTTGTCTGAACGCCAAGAAAAAAGATTGGAGTGAGTAGTTATTAAATATAGAAAACCCTCATGGGCATTCAGGCATGTCTCACTTTTCAATAGAACTTAAGAGCTGATCAGAGTCGGGGCAGCAATCTTATTAGCAGCAACCTCAGGGCAGCCAGAAATAAGCCAGCATCTGCATAAGGTTTCATACGTGCCAAACGGGGACTTCATTTTGGCATTGTTTTTTACATTCTCTGACGGTTGCATCATTTGAGGCTGCAATGTCAATCGAGAGTTTTTTTTGCAGAATGTATTTTTATTCAGTTTAGAACACAGTTATTATGTATGTTAATTAACAATTTCTGTATGCTTGATTCAGTCATTTTTTTCCCAGCAACATTAAAGATTGCTAATTTTCCTCATATTCTTTCATTTTCATCAGGAAAAGAAAAGGGGAAGGAAGAAAGGAACAAAGAATAAGTGCAGTCCTGAAGTTACTAAGAAGTTAGGTGATGCTACCCTACTTTTTACTGACAGCAAATTTAAGAAGGTTAGTATCTAACTTTTACTGATAAAAAAATTGTTGGTTGCCTTTTACTTGAGTAATATATACTGAAGGATACTGAATCGTGCAATGAGTGTTACAGCTACATGACCAAATTAGGTTGTCCTATAGCCCCACGCCCCCACCCCAACCTTGACCCCTTTTTCTCTTTGCTGCGTAGACCAAATTACTTGGTGGTGATTCTTGTAGCGAGATGGAGCCTTCTCTGGACTTTCCGGAGGGACTTTAGTGGAGATGAGAGTGTACATGGGGTTTTTGGTGGAGATGAGAGCTACGCAGATCGACCGACACTGGAGGTTTGGTAATATGGAGAGATAGAACAAAGTTAGATCGAAGACAGTGGGATATATCTGATGGAAGGTCATGTTGTCATTTTGCAGTGTCAATTGGCATGGGCTGAAAGAAAAAAATCTTTTCTGAAGCAGTGGCAAGTTGGCTAATCCAAAAAGACACAGGCTGATAGTAAAATCGTTTTAGTGGCATAGATCTCTGACACAGGCTGATAGTAAAATCGTCCTAGTGGCATAGACCTCTTATTACTATTGAGAGTGCAGGGTTGCTGTTCTGTATAATGGCAGCGAAAGCTCTCTCCCTCAACTCACTAGCATGCTAGTTGAATAATACAGAATAGTCTTGCATATACTATTAAATAACTAAACTATGTTTTTCAAATCAAGATCTTTAGTGCTAGTTGTTGTCTCTTTAAGTTCTCATGGAGCCCAAGCTGTACTGCTGTACTTTGTGCAATCATGCTTGATCGATTATCAGTTTTGATGCTCATTCTGTTATGTTCATTCTGTTGATGTACATCTCTTTCCCCCTAGTCCGGTTTTTATCTGTTTGACTGTTATCGATTGTACACACTGATTATGCATGCCATTATATTTCAGGTTTTATGATAATGTATAATTGCTTTAACTTGTGATGTCTGACTATCATTGTGCCGATGTCATTCGTTGCAGGCAATTTCTATTCTTCATGAGATTGTGCGAATTGCGCCAAATCTATCAAAGCCATATTACTTACTTGGTTGCATTTATGCCGAGACTGGTAAAATAGGTAAAGCCATAAACTTCCTGATGCTTGCTGCTCATGTCTCCCCAAAGGATGCATATCTGTGGAAGAAACTCATTGGTTTGGCAAGGTGAGTTTACTTCATACTAATTTCTTTTGCTTGTTTAGTTGTTTCAATGGACTTGGTTTCTTCTATTGGTGAATTGTATGCTTGATAATTTTTCTAGTAAAAGTGTTGCAACATAAGGCTATACCGAACTCTTTCCAGAAAATTTGATTGCGACGCAATGAGCATCGACATGATGTGATTTCACGCATAAAATATGCTTAGATCCTCATATTTTGTGAGTCGACCTTTCCACATCATTATGATGCTTATTTGGTAGACATCAGCAAAGAATATCCTCTTTTTAAAAATTACTTTCAATTGATGTAAAGGCACTGGGCATATTAGTTAGGCTATTCATTTTATTGATTCAACTATAGTAGTCCTTGTCAGATCAGGATTGAAGACGTCAACTGTCATAATTATAGGTTTAAGGGAATGATTTGCTAGTAGTTTTATGCTCAGATTTTTCTTTGATATATGTGATGCATTCAACATCAAATATATTCCTCATCAACGCGAGCGAGTATAATGATTTAATCTTACATAATTAGTGATCTTTTCTGGACAGAAGAATTACAGTAATCTAACATATAATTAATAGAAATAGTTACCTTGCTGACTGCTTTCTATCTGTAGAGAAAAGGAGGATGCAGCTCTGGCAAGATACTGCATTTTAAGGGCAATGAGAGCAGATCCAGAAGATACAAAACTGAAGTATATCTGTGCTGATATATATTGCAAACTCAATGACTATCATAAAGCTGCACAGATATATGAGCAGATAGTCAAAATTGATCCTACCAATGTTTTCGTTCGTAAAGTAGCAGCACAGGTCTGTTGCATGTGACCATTTTTTCTGGCTATTGTTGGAAACTCTAGTTTTGTATATCCATTTCATTATAGCATTGGTAGCATCTGCAAGTTTTGACAAGTAATTAATGCTAGTGGTTTATTGCCACACGTTGGTAACTATCACCTTTTACATAGACAAATTTGCTTGAGTAAGAAATACCAGCTTATCTTTTATTAGTCAATTTTAATTCAAGGGCACATATGCTTTCTAGAGCCGATTTGCCAACTCATTGACCTGACTAAATTGAACTCTTATTTTTTGCTCTTTCCTAAAGTATTACTTCTATTATAAAACTTTTGGGGACCATGAATGGGGTGTAGTGTAAGGCCCTTCCCTCTAGTCCCATAACATATGATAGAAGCATGGACCAGAACAATGGGAAATTATGCATGATATCTTGTAGGAATCAGGAAACTGCTTCCAGTTTATCTCTAAGCCAGAACCTGGAGCTTTGAATTCCAATCCTCAAGCTTCCATTCAAATATTTATGTTAATGCTCATTACTCAATTCCCAGCTTCTTCTCACTTGATTGACAACTTTCAAATTCAGAATGCATTTAAAAAACTGTTTCTTTATTTGCATAAGGTGAAAATTTGCATTTGCCTGGTTCCAATTTTAGAGTGCTTTATTGTATCACAAACTTGGATCTGTTCCCTTTTTTAATCCTTGCATGTAAGAAAGTACTGCATCATCTTCTATGGAGACGAATTCGAGTCATTTCGTGATTCATGCCTCTTTCTTTCAGCTGTACAGAAACTGTGGTCACATTGACAAAGCTATTACTTTGCTTGAAGAATATGCAAATAATCAAAGTACCAACATGGATTGGAGTGTTCTAGATTTATTGATATCACTTTATCTGAGAACTAATGCTACGAGTGAAGCATTAAAACAGATAGAGAAGGCACACCTACTGTTGGGATCTGAACAAAATTTACCAGTACAGTTGCATGCAAAAGCAGTAATCTGCCATGCTTCTCTGGGAGACATGAAACATGCTGAGGTTTGTTCCAGACTATTTTGTTATGGGTCTCTCAACACAATCCATCATTGTTTCAATCTCCCCTCCCTCTATTTTCTCTAAGACTTCTTCAATATTTCTCCTGAGGAATAAGTGAATGAGTTATTTAATCGAGTTTCCGCATTTCCAGACTCCGAAAATATACATTCAACTCTTTGTTCCTCATGTTGCTTCATTTTGGTGCAGGTTTTCCTTCAGGATGTGCACTTAGAGCCATCAAAAGATAATATTGATGTGATCAAGGAACTTGCTAGTACTTTTGAAAATATGGAACAATATGAGTATGCAGTAAAGTTTTACCTGATGATTGAAAATGTTGCTGAGCATGATGACGTGAGTCATTGATTTTCTTCACTTCTTCTCTCCCCAATATATTTGTTGATTGTTGACATGAGATATTGGTTGCAGTAAACGATTTATTCATTTTCAAATTATTATAATCCTTTTTTCGCGCCAAAGCTCTCGTATGATACATTTTCAAGGTATTCATAGCTGATACAAAAAAAAAAAAAAAGATCGATATGAAGCAGATTTTGTGGTTTATCTTGAATGAAATGTAAATACCTGTGTCGTAAAATATGCTTTATAACATCATGCCCCGCAGAAGATCCAACTGGCAAGAAAGATGTTCCAGATTTAGTTGGAATTTGCATGACGTAGGGAAGACTTTAATGGAGGTGCGTGATCTATGAACATGTCGCTTTGTTTCTATGAATCAATATGCATTGAGAAACGTGTCACTTTGTTTCTCAAGGATGCCTACCCCAACTTGCTTGGGATAAAAGGCTTTGGTGTTTTTGTTTCTCAAGAATATACTGCCTTGATAACAGAGTATTTTATCATACTAAATTTGGCTTTGGTGTTTTTGTTTCTCAAGAATATACTGCCTTGATAACAGAGTATTTTATCATACTAAATTTTGAAGCATATGGGCAGTGCCTAGTTTTGAGGAACAATATATATCTCCATGCATATTGGTTCATAGATTGAGGTCTGTTCGTTACTTTTTCCATGCATCTTGAGTACAGATGGGTTTGTTAACTCCTAAAGAGAACTCTATAAACTTTCTGAAAATATCTATTTTAAATTAACTAAGTTGCTATATGTATTGAGTTCCTCTAAGTTGTTTGATTTGTTTTACTCTTTTCTGCTAATTTTTTGATATAGTCTTAACTTATTTCAGTGTGGTTTATATGTCAAAGTCGCTCAGTGCTACATGGTCTTGGGGGAGAGAAGACAAGCTATTCCTTATTTTTATAAAGGTAATGTTATGTTACCCTTTAAGAGATTTCTGTGTTTGCAAGCTTCAAAATTTGTTACAGATAAAAGGATTATGTACGAATTCCACGAAGTTCTGAGTAATTTATACTGGACTCCCATAATTTGAGATGGCTCTAGAAAAAGGGCAGTGGTTCTGCGGTTTGCCAAAGGAGAACCTTATTTCCTCTCCTTTTTTTTAAATGTTCTATACGATACATTATTGAACTAGTATGCTTTCACTTCACAAATAATAATATCTGTTTCATATGGACTTACGGCTGAATGCTTAATATCATTCTACATGTGATAGTATTATCGGTGGACATTTTCTAGCGAATATCCTTTTAGTGCTTAAGAATTGTCCAACATAGCAACATGTGGTCCTTTCATGCATGATGGTCCAGTTCTATTCTTGAGTTCTTCTCTACAGTCATTGATGTAGTGTCTTCCCCCCCACCCCCTTCCCTCTCTTAGCCCTAGAAGGCATGAAGGACAATATCGATATACGGATAACCTTGTCCTCCCTTCTTGTTGATGATGACAAGACTGATGAAGCTGTCACTTTGCTTTCTCCTCACAACATTTCAGGTATGGCATTTACAAAGCTGTTTGGTGTGAATAATTTCTCTTTTTCAGTGTTTTTCTTTCACTTTTGCAGAGTCCCAGTCTGCCAATATTCCAGATCAACCGAAACCTTGGTGGTGTAATGGGGAAGTAAAGATGCAGCTTGCAAAAATTTACTATGATAAAGGAAAGCTGGTGGATTTTGTGGACACAATTTTTCTTCCTATTCTTGAAACACTGAAGATTGAGCATTATAATCAAAAGGTGATCTTCTTTGTCATGAATGGTGCTCATGTATTGCTTGATCAAGTGGGCATACGATGGCTGCCATTCCCTTTTCTTTAATGTTTACTGTTCTCATTTCACTTATCCTCGATTTGAATGGTGCAGCATTATTGTGCCTTCCATTTTATATTTCCTGAATGGACCATGGTTGACTATAAATACTGCAGCAATATGTCTTTTAATAATTATGACATTAAAAAAGTTAATGATGGCTGTCCTGAAGTCATTGTATCAAGGGTCAGGAGTTTGGTTGTTTCGGTGTTTTAGAAGCTATTTGAAAGAGACATGAAGTAGTAGCGAAGACTGCCCATCAGGAGCATGGTTCCCACAAAATTAAAAGGCCCCTTACTGATCTATTTGCTTTTAGCGTGTTCCTGACCAGCCAGCTTTCAGGTCCTTTTATTGACCTTTAATGCATTTACCTTGGGCTGTGCCAAATACCCAATGCTCCACCCCCATTACACTAGGGTTAAGTTTTTCTTTTCTGAAATGAATAATATTGTCATGGGAATCTAGGCAAGAGCTCTGGAAAATATGTTTTGCCCATGAGCTGGAAGGTCGCTTTCTCCAAAAAAGTTTAAGCTAATTTCAAAACACACCATGCAGGTCACCCCAACGAAAAGACTTCCAGGTTCTGTTCCTCATAAGAGAGTTAAATTATTTGCTGAACAACGTCCAGATGTTTTATTTCAAGGAATCAAGCCAATAGCATCACCTGTGGAGTTGTAAGTACAATGTTTGATCTCCACCGTTTCTCATTTTTAGTTAATCGTAAGCTCACGCCATATGTTGTATTGTATTTATTTGTCTGGTTATGCTAAACATGTTTCACTTTGCTGTTTGGTTCGCTGTTATGAAATTTCGTAAGTCTCGCATGATGCACTATTTCCAGAACCTTCTAAACCTAATCATGCTGGCGTAATATGGAAAATATAGGCGTTGGATGTTTCTGTTCTATAGAGTACATATTTATAATCCTGTTGATTTTCCACGATACATGGGATAATAGTGCATCCATGCTTTCTTTTGGAAATATAGGAAGTATGTGTTCCACATCTAGTTTGAAAATGGTATGAACTGGGAATCCAAAATCAAATGTCGATTTCGAATAAAAATTCACAATCAATTAAATATATTCTTGGATCATACATGCATGGAAATGGAAACAGAAAATAGTGTCCATGGACAAGATAGTTTTTTATTTGAAAATGGTCTCTTATAGAACATACCTGTCATATAATGGCAGGTATATACTCCAGCTGCCTTGTATCAAAGGTCTACTGATTTTGAGACTTTGTTTATATCTGGGTAGAATAGTGATGGATGATGATATTTCTGCATTCTTACATGCAACCGATAATGTGTTGCTCCATGTTCATCTTAATTGTACAATTTATGTGCTATGTCAGTCTTTGGCTTTTTCAAGTTTTTTCTTTCACTGTCTCCATTCTAACTTTTATTATCTACTTTGCGGATTATTTTCTCGTTTACTTTCCTTTGAAGTTACTGATATATTGTTCAACTTTTCAATAGACCGATGGCAAATAGAGCAAAGAAATTGACAAAGGTAAGGGCACCTGCAAACGAGGTTTTGGGAAACAGATGGTTCAGTATTCCATTTTCCGCTTGTGTTTATAATTTCAAGTGTTCTTAATAAAATCCAAATAACTATCTCTTTCGTTGCTTTCAGCAAAGTACAAAGCAAGTTCCTCCTGTTCCTGGTCTGCTGACAAATTTGGAAAATCATCAGCTTGTGTTAAATGTTTGTATCTATCAAATGCTCCTTCATTCTTTGTTATATTCATCTGCCTACGATTTGTATTTATTGTTGTCTCTCATAAATAGCATTGGCAAGTGGTCCCACAATTTATTGAATTATTTGTAAAACTATGCCAGAGATCCCTCTTAATGCTTGACGCTAACAGTCCCTTAAACCTTTCATAAGTTATGTGCTGAAATTTGCATTGGGTGCCGGAACATTCTTAAGTAGTTGGCTCAATGGGGCAAGTTTTTTCTTGACCTGAAGGTTGGGCAGGGCCGGATTGACAAGTCAATAATGCTTGGGATCAGGCACTTTTAGTTAATAATATGTTTTAATGATTAAAAGTTATTGTTGTCAACAAATCAGAGTCTACTGCAACATCTTGTGCTTACTGTCAACAACTTTGTGCACTAAGAGTTCTCTTGCATGAAGAAAGGGAAGATTTGTAGTATAAGCACTGTTCATTGGTATATTGTTTGACATTCGGAACAACAGTGTATTAACTGTTGCTTTATTTATCAGTATTTTGGACTGTACCTTGTTGGTATGCTTATATTGGTTCGCTGTGAGCAGTGTGACTGTGTTTTCCATATAATCTCCTAAATTTATACATACAGATATACTGATAGAACATTCGGGTTACTGAATCATTGTACTGAATGTCAACATAAAAACGAAATATATGTTCGTAGTTCCCAGTTGACTTTTTTGCAATGTCTACTTGGACAGTATGTAGGTGAACTCACTTTTCTCGTTACTGTTTCTCTTTATAATCCTTATTACTGGTGCTCGTTTTTTCCTTATTGGTGCTATTAAGTTCCCCTTGTCTGGCCTTTTTAGCTTTGTCGAACATTAGCTTCGCTGCAGCGATATTCGGAAGCCCTGGAGATTATCAACTGCGCTCTAGAGCTCGGCAGTAGTGGACTCTCTGTTGACATCCGAGAGGAACTCAGATCCTTGGGTGCTCGTAAGATCTATTAATCTCACCATAAGAATACTCCATAGAATTGGTTCATCAAGGAACATCATCTTGTACTTTCTAGTGGAGGCAGTATATTTCGCCATTTTTAGACTGGATCAGAGGCTCACTCCCTCTGTTCCTTTTTATTTGATGTCCTAGAATCTGAAAAAAAAAGGGGATAACATTTGACTATGAATGTGTTAAATACCACATAGATTGGGTAGATGGACTTTTCTTTTAGAATACTTGAATTCCATTTTATTTGATGCCCTAAAATATGTAAAAAGAATAACGTGTGACTATGAATATGTCAACTACCACATAGATTGGGATGATGGACATTTTCTTTTGGAATACTTCAATAATCAATAATACCATAAAAGTTTCTAGTACACATTAATAAAGGTAATGGTTCCAGGAATAGTGATCAGAGCTACATCTTAAAGACTGGAAATAAAAAAAATGCCATTTAAAAATATAATAGGGAGAGAACCAGATTGTTTTTTTTTGTTTTGATGCGATGAATAACCAATCTATTAATTTTGCAGATATAGCGTATAGGGCTCCAAATCCAAGTCGTGGCTTGAAGTATGTTTGCTATAGAGCTAAGCAGCATCCGTATTCTCTCTCCGCGTGGAATTCCTTC
The DNA here is from genome assembly GCA_007726485.1 of Eragrostis curvula. Lineage (NCBI taxonomy): Eukaryota > Viridiplantae > Streptophyta > Magnoliopsida > Poales > Poaceae > Eragrostis > Eragrostis curvula. The sequence goes on along the minus strand of RWGY01001066.1, from coordinate 95,034 downwards.
TATCAAGTGACTTCAAGGTGACTAGGTGGAATGCCATATAAAATATAGTTACGGTTTTTTTTAATATATTGATCACTTAGGTATCATAGCTTTTAAAACAGTTCCTTGTTCGTACCTTGTACTAGTGATCTCACATTCAAGGCCATTTGTTAACAAAAATGAATTGTTAGTCATCTGGGACTCATTTCTGTTGCATCGTAATTTACAGGATGATACTTTTTTACATGATATTACTTTCCATTGTGTTGGATAACCTTGTTAGAAAGCTGATATTTATCCTTTCAGTGCTAATTTTCTGGTCCTGGTCATGTAAAACAGTGCTGTGTTTCGAATAGTTTTTCTTTTGAATTTGATTCTGGAAGTTAAAATTAAAAGAACCCAATTCAATGTTATATGCATAAAATGGCCTTATGCTGAGAAGTGTACATGGACTGCTTAACAATTCAAGTCTGTACAACAGTAACAACAACAAATACAACAATAAAGGCTGTTAGTCACAAGCAAGCAGGGGTAGGGTAGAGGTGAAACCCACAAGAACCAGCAAGACCGATCAAGAAAAGTCATAGGAAAGTAAAAGAACAGAAAAGGAAAGCAACAGTTCAAATCTGTATAAAATCCAAAAATGCCATTGAATTTTTTGGTAACGGGTGACTTTAGCCCATTATTGAAACAGCCCCCTGATTTTCAATGGCATTGCACTTAGCTGCTTAGGCTTGACCCTTCGATTTCCATTCTTTTATTTTGTGGATTCCCATCTTTTGTATTCATAATGTCCAAGAAGTTCTCTTACATATTGGTGAATAATAATTTTAATAAAAAATCACATTTACATTTTGTTTCTGCATTTATTTTGCAGAATAGAGGAAGGATATCAGAACAAATTCATTCTTCAGACAAGAGAAGAACAGACTGACTGTGTGCCTCCTATTATTATATCTGGTCACCGATTTACAGCTTTAAGTCAGCACCAGGCAGCTGCTCGAGATTATCTGGAAGCATATAAGTTGGAGCCGAAAAACCCGCTTATTGTTCTCTGTGTTGGTATGTCAGCAGTCACTTGTTGTTTTGTATGCACCGATATAATAAATATCAATTGTGTTGCTGTTCCATCTTCGCAGGCACTGCCTTGATTAATTTAGCCCTTGGCTTCAGGCTTCAGAACAAGAACCAGTGCATCGTCCATGGTTTTGCATTCCTGTATAAATACCTGCGCCTTTGTGGGAACAGCCAGGTTATCAAATTTCTGATAAGTAACCTTGAGCCTCTAACCGGAATTAGGATTAGCTGTTTCCGTACTTGGTTTAGCATGTTCCTAGTTTAACCATGGCTTGTCTCAACTTATTGAGTTTCTGTTGGATTGTGCTTTGAACTTGTAGGAAGCCTTGTACAACATCGCTCGGGCATACCACCATATTGGTCTGATTACCCTGGCAGCCGTCTACTATGAGAAGGTTTTAGCAATTGAGGTAAAAGATCATCCAATACCTAAGCTTCCATATGAGGCTGGTTTGTGCACGGAGCAGGATTTGAGGCCAGGATATTGCGACGTACAAAGAGAGGCGGCTTTCAATCTGCATCTAATCTACAAGAAGAGCGGGGCAGCTGATCTTTCAAGACGGATCCTGAAAACTTACTGCACCGTGTAGGAGCTGCATTGTCTCGAAAACTAGTACATAATTACAACATTTGGATACGCAACCTGCGTATTCTTGAAAAAAAAAATTACAACATTTGATGGGGATAATTAGCAACCAAATGTATTTGTATTTTGGTATATTGTCGAATTTTCACCCAGTGAGGTGAAGTAGAGCGGGGCAACTGATCTTGCAAGATGGATCCTGAACTGCACCGTTTAGGAGCTGCATTGTCTCGAAAGCTAGTACACACAACATTTGATGGGGGTAGTTAACAATCAAATGTATTAGTATCTTGGTATATTGTTGAATTTTCGCCCAGTGAGGTTCAACAATTGTTCCGCTTGTCAGGCATTTCTTCCAAGCTCAACGTCCTCCAAAACTGCTTTCGGTCGACTGAGATCAAGAGTACCTGCCTGAGAATAGCAAATGTGATTTCTTAAGCTGCAATTTTTTTGTGAGCTTTCAAGGACATTGGTTGAGCATTCAAACGAGGAGCGGGTGGCCGTCGCTGAGGAAGGAGCAGGGGATGGGTCGCCAAGCGGAGGAGAGCAAGGATCCACGAGGGTGCTGCCGCGACGCACTGGTGGAGGTGTTCGACGCCAGCAGCTCTGACGGCAACCCGATCCTCTGCTGGAATCCTCGTGCACTACACATTCATCAAATCTTGACCTAGCTAGTCTTCCAGGGCTCACAACTTTGTACAACCATCAAAGCCAATGGCTTCATGAATACTGACCAAATCGTCACTCAGGTTGACGCATGCAGCAATGGTTAGTTAAGTGTGGAACTAAAAGGAAAATCTCATTTGTCACAGGTATTTTAGGCTGAGTTCTTCTGGATGCTCCATGTTCCAGTCCTGTCTCCCCAGGGAGATCTCCAGGTTCGGTGCATACATGTCGTCGGTCAGCTGCTCCAGGCTCGCAAGAGACGGAGAGGAGCTCGCCGGGCTTGAGGAGTTTGTAGCGGCAGCTTCAACGCCCGCATGCAGTCCCATTGCCAGGTGCCCGTTTACTTCTTCTTGAGCTGCCTGATACAATACATAAGCATAAATATTTTTCTCCAAATTAAGGAATACACGTGCATGCATTTTATTGAAAATTTTCTTGTATTTCGTCTCGTTTTTACAGAGGAGCGGTATACTTTTTCTCCATAAATGGCATACCCACAAGAATACATATATGTGCTGAGATCGGTAGTAATATAGTAATGCTTTTCTGTTTAGCCTGCTTAATTGTTATAGCGCAAAAGAAGTTCCACAAAACAATACGGGCTAAATGGAATAAACACAGAGCGATATGTGGATCATGCGTTCATGCATGCGCATATGTACCTGAGAATCTTGAAGCACTGGTAAGTAATTATGTCTCTGACACCGGTGCAACGAGTCAACAATCGCAACACCTTTCTCCAGCACTGCTGTGTGGTCAGTCCTGCGCTCAAGAAATTAACAGTCCTTATCAATTTCATGCAGTAGCCAGTGGTACTAGCACCACATTGCTAAAAAGTGAAATTTGACTGTTAATCATTTACTCCATGGTCAGAGTCTCAGACATGCAGCTTATTAACAGCTCCAGGTTGCACACAGATGATAGCGCATATGTTAAACGTTACTCAGAGGAGAAACTATAGAAATACGTTGGGTATATTTTACCCATAACTGCAAGATACTTCGGATTCGAACACCTACATGCTTTACCGTTGCAGACATGCACGGACTATCTTCCATACTCCATTTCTTTGTATCTTTGCTCACTGTTGCTCTGTGATGATGTACAGGAAAGGCTCTGGGGCGCTGCTTTGTAATGTGGGAACATGCGTGCCTTGATTTGTCCCTACACAGCTACACTACACGCAGATGAACAGCGAGTTGGACACCAACAAGTCAACAACCTGGAATGCTGTACGTCTCTACCCATCCTTGCTTATCTGCATGCGTGACCACTGAACATAACTCATCACTCATCAGAAGCCAAGCCAGATAGCGAAAACCTCCATACCTATGCACCTGGCATTGAGATTCTCTGTAATTCCACTATAAGTAGGTTCTTGCCTGGATAAGCGTGGCGTTTGTACTTAGCCTGAACTTGCTCAGCTTATACTACCATTTGCTTCTGAAGCTGAGGAACTCCAATCCATTCAGCTGAATCATATGAATGCCGCCGCGGATAACTGTCGCGCGTAGGTTCACCATGGTCGCATTAGTTAACGCTGATCAGCTGGGGAGAGAAAGAGAGGGATAGGGACGAGGAAGCACATCAGCACGGAGCGTTATGATGGCCGAGGCTATGGACGTGGACGAAGACAAGCGGAAGCGAGCATGGATACTTGACGACACGGGGAAGAGGTCGGCAGGGAGACAGATGCGGTACAGCGAAAACACTAGTAGTTGTCGCTCAGTGCATGCCTGGGAGCCTGGGATGCTACTCCGGGTTTTACCAGAAATTTGGGTCTGGAGAAGAACTGACGTACAGTCTGTTCTGTACAGAGGACATGCTTGCAGGAAAAGGGGAGAGTGTAGCAGTCATTTTTTGTTCTTCTGTGCAATAATGTACTCCTGCTCAGTTCAAGAAATTTTGACGGATGGTTTTGGTATTGGAAAGGTTGGTAAAATAACTAACTAAAATACATAGACTCTGTATTTTATTTTTGTTGATCTCTTCGAGAGTTAAAATGGCTCAAGGTTTTTCCCTCAAAAAATGGCTCAAGGTTTGAAGAAGGTGATCCTGTGCCAGCTGGGAGTTGCAGAACGGTTTGCCATTTTGTTTGTTTTACTACTGCTGTCAGCCTGTCACAGACGCCTTAAGATAACAGTTAATATCCCTATGCAGATTTGTGGGAATTCAGTATGTAATTTTATTTGATAATTAAATAGTGTCTCAGGAACCACTTAATATAACCATTTTTTGTATTATAAAACTGAGACTTCAGTATATACCCCTTGTGTCGTCATAGGTTAAACCAAATCAACAATAACTGCGTACATGTACTCTGATATACTTCTACCTAGACTCGAGTCTTTCAAAGACACCACGTGTGCACATATATTATAAGCATGTTCCGAACCACCGAATCCACCGTTTTGTGATACATATGATAGGAATATAATCTAAGATTAAAGCGCTCGACTCGCGCCAAGAACACTGCACCCATATTTGTGCAGGTGTCCCGGCCTTCTATAATGGCCTAAATAGGTGCTGCCATGATTTGTTTGTGCAGAAGGCACATTTCATGCACACACTGTCTTTTTCCTCTTGTCATCACTAGCTACGCAGTAAGGGATTCAAATATTGTAAAACAAAAAATTGAAAACAGTGTAATTCGGCGAAGGCTGTAGTAGCAAGTTTGAAAGCATTTCTGCTCGTACTGTGAATAACGTGCAATTTGTGTCAACATGTGTACACATTCTTTTCTTCTTTTTTTTGCAAATAACATGTACACATTCAATGCAGAAACCTTGTATTTAACATTTCTTTTTAAAATTGTTAAAAAAGATCAATGGCAAATGTGGCAACATATGGGGACCAATGCTAACTCTCGGGTAAACCCCTTGTTTGTCAAGTGCATACGGAACGAGAATTCAGTGTTTAAAACCGGCCGGCCAGCAGAAGCGACAGGTAAAACACCCAGGACAGTAACATTAGCGGACATGTAAATCCAAGCTAAGTGTGATGAAGTTGACATTGAGGAACAGACCTCGGGTGCATATGTGGAGGTGGTGACGGTACTGCCGCCAGTGGAGCAGTTGCTGCTGGCGCGCAGAGGAAACGAGCAGCGGAAGGAGTCGCTGCTGCAGCTGGAGATGAGCCGCAGATCCCAACCATGTCGTCACATGTTGGCAACGCTACTGGCGCCACTGCACCTCCACCACGTCCACCTCCTCCTGCCGCTGCCGCCTCCACCTCCATTGCTGTCGCCGTCCTTTGCTGCGGCAGCAGCAGCATCTCGCCTGCATGCGAACACACAATGTTGCAGCAATCAATAGTTGTACGCGTCGCATGAAATAGCTAGGACATCATCCATGAAACTGCGCTTTCGTAAGCATTGCAGTGTCCAGCGTTATGGTAGTACTTTTTGCAACGGACAATGCGATAACTGGTTTTCCGGCCGGTGCTTACCTGTCGAAATGTGTGACGATCTGTCTGTGCTCCTCACCGTCCTGTACATCTGCAGATCAAGGCACGAAAACTGATTAATGTGTTTGAGTTACATGATGACTTTGGTTAGTTATTTGTGTTTGTGCATATGCAGCAGTGGTGCACGGTGTTGACGACTCATGTCGGGTTTGTGACTTGTCCTTTCACCGCGGCCGTGCCAGATGCCGTTTCTTTGTCACCTAGCACGTACGGGATCGGATTCACCAGTGACAAAGTATACGTGTAGTTACCAATAGTAAGATCCTCACAAAAGTGGCGAAACAAAAAAACAGAAAGGAGCCACCATGCACCAAGATTCACCGTGCCTTTTCCTTGCATGTGTGCTGCTGGTAGCTTCTCTATGTAATTTTTTTTCTCTTTTATTTTCGTACCTGAAGGTGGCTCTTGACATGCGCCAGCGTCAGATCCTTGACGTTCATCAGCTCCAGCACCGACTTCGGCGTCGCTCCTGGCAGCAGTAAGCCAAACACGGATCATGCGCGCGCCAAAAAGATCGGCAGGGAATTGAGCAAGATAATACTCTTTGCTTATGCAGAAAGGGGAATGCAAGCTAGGTGGATCGTGCGGAAACCATGGCTGTATCGTCAGCTCAAAGCAAGTTAACTGATACGCATTCGTGCTTACTTTCATGGCCGCCGAGGAGCTCGACGGCGTGGACGAACCGCGCGTGGAGCGCGGTGGTCCACCGCATCCGCGGCGCCCGGGCGCTCCGCTTCGACCCCGGCGCCGACGCCCTGGCCGCGCGCTTGAACGCGCCGCCCTGTGGCTGCAGCTGATGGCTCCGGCGTGCGGCGACGTCGTCGCCACTCGCCGGCATTCCGAGCTCCAGGTTCAGGCCTGGGGGCTCGGCGCCGGGGCTAGGGTTTGCGAAGAACCCCACCTCGCCGCTTCCTTCATCGTACGTCGCCGTGCTTGGCTCTGCCGGCAACGGCTTCGCCACCGTCGTCGACGCGTCAGAGGACGCGGCCGGCGGGCTTATCTCGAGGGAGAGATTCGGCAGCTGCCTCCGCAGCATTGGAAGATCAAGCAATGGAATGTCACAAGCTTGCAGCTAGCTCAACGATCAAATGGACAAAAGACTCAGGAGCTACTAGGCAATCCACTAGCTACTTCTTGGATCAACTGATCATATGCTTCTTGAATTAAGCCAAGGCCACCATGGAGGGGAACGGAGGAGTTATATCATCGGTGGTCCGGTGATCAGAGAGGAAAGAAGAGAGAGTAGAAAGAGAGAGGGAGAGAGAGAGAGAGGAAAGGAGATGAGGTGAGAGGTGGCAAAGTCAGGACAGTGGAACAGTCACTGAGAAAGAGAAAGGAAGAGGCGTGGGGATGGTGGATTTGAGCAAAGTGGCAAGTGAAAAGGAGCGAGAAGGGGAAAAAGGAGAGGCTTGGAGCCTGGGGCGTAGTGATGACTGATGAGGGGCAAAAAAAGATGTGGTGATTAGGTCATGAGTGGTTTATGATTTGGTCCCTTGGGAATGCCGCGTAAAGAGGGGGTATATGTAAGCTTTGGAGGGCAGGGCGTATAGGCTGAAGGTACCAGTACTTGATGGCCATTGATGCAGCAGCAGTTGCTGCTCCCGGGCTTCATGTGCAATCTGACAAAGGAACGTATGCAGCAACTGTACTGTAGTGTAGTATGTGCTTGATCGGAATGTTCAAAACGTAGTTCGTCTCTCTTGTACCACGATGTTTCAGAAGGATAAATTAGCTGTTGTCTGGCAGTGTGTGTAAGAAAGATTTTTGTACATGAACCAACTTTGGTTTTAAGAGAGAGTAACGAACATGTGAAAAAGGAAACATTTGCAACACTCTCAATTGTTGATCCACTACAAATAAACTAGTATATTGGCAACTAGTAATACCTCTTCCTTTACATTGAGGGGCCTCTAACGTACACATTATTGGACTAACTTATGCTAAAGAAAAAAAAATACTTTTAGTAATTTTCATGATAATAAGTAAAAATATCCTTTGTTACATCAATGGTCAAAGTTTAAGAGCTGAGTGCACGCAATGAAACACAGGAGAGAATTATGTTGACCCCACAGCTCTGGTGTTTAAGCACATTACTTGTCTAACACAGCAGCAAGTTTTTCAGTTTTTAGAGACACTTTGAGATGGTCTTAATCATCTTCTGGTGAGGGATCCACCGAGCAAACATGGTAGGGACTGACAACAACCGGAGCCAAAGAGGGCTACCCATTGAGCTAGCTGCAAAGATAGGGTCGCCCTTTCGCTCTGAATGATCTGATGCCGCTGCAGTGCAGGACCAATAAAGGTGTAAAACGGGCTGACCCCCTCCCCCCCTTTGGGGGGTGCACATTTTCAGCAAGGCAGAGGTATAACGCCCCCGGGCGAGGGCGCTGCGGATCTTTCCATATTCATGAAAGGGAAAAGCGTTCTGTGATGACTGATGAGGCTCGTCGTGTGCGCCGCCGTGGAGGACGACGCTCTGCTCGCCGCGCTGCTGCAGGCCGCCATGAATGTGGCGGAATGCGACAACACGATATGGGGCGCTGTGTACGAGCGCGCGAGAGTGACATGAGAGAGAGGTGATCATCCACAGGAGGACGACGGCGACGTACTAGTGGTAGCGCTGCAGCCTATCTAACTGATGCTAGCTGCAGGATGATGAGGAGTATCTAGCCGCAAGAGTGTCCTATTGGTTTGCATATGGTTGACATGTTTGAAGCAGATTTCTGATGAACATGTAAATTTTCAGAGTGTAGATACCGTGTGTGTCGAACTGCTGAATGCACACAAGGTTGAATCAGCACGCACGTGTGGGCATCACGTGAGAAGTAGCAAAGGATGATGGACCAATAGTATACTCGGGCCGACCGATCACCCAGCTGGTGGATCGCATAGAAAACCAATAAAACAGGCAGGGGAGGCAAAGGTACGGCTCCTAGCTACATTCCGATCTCGTCGTCTTCACCTCGGCTAATAATTCCACTAATCCCTCCCTGCCCCCGGAAGGCAACAGCAGATGAGAACAACAAGGACTCGCGCGGCACAACGGCAAAAGCGCCGGCCCGCTGCTCCGCGCGCTGCGCTGCGCTGCTCGTGGCGTTCGTTTGCATGCATATGCAGCTGGGGAGATGGGAACAAGCGGGAAGAACTTCTCGAGGCGGCTAAACAAAGCAGGGGAATTTTGAGCGCGAGTTGTTTAGGCGCCGGGTCAGCGCCTAATGCGGCGTGTTCCTCGCAAAGTATGCGCGGCTTTTCTCGATCGCGCGCGGGTTCCCATGCGGGTACGAGTTAATGCCATAGGATGCATGCGCCTGTGTGTGCGTGTGTGTATGTATGTGCGTGCCCTGATCTTGGTCCGGGGCGCGGCGAGTACGCTGGCCGGGTTTTGTTTAGCCCCCGGCGCCTTGGCTTTAGTTTAGTTTGATTTGATTTAATCGGTGTTGCGAGTTGGTAGCCCTGTCGTCTGTGTCTTGCTGCCGTGTGGTCGTGTCTGGAGTGTACGTAGTGTCACTGGAATAGCTGACGACATGTAAAATTGACGTGGTCGTGTCTATAGTCTAGTGTCACTGGAGTACGTTGGTGACGGCCAGCTAGTGTTATACGTACACGGTACAAGCACTGCGTCGACGGATCTACTACGGCGAACAACGCGCACGTACGGTCTCCGGAGCAAATGATGGCTTCACTGATCTTAGCTACTCGCTTAGACCAAAAGTCGCTGCTGAAAAGCAGTACAGGAAAACCGCGGGGCCAAAGAGCCCCGCCTCGTCCTAGCATCCGTGGCAAATAGAACTAGTGTGGGCTATAGCCATGGTCATAGTCAGGGGACTCTGGTATGCATGTCTCTCCTAATTAACAGAGAGTGGCGCTCGTGTTGACTCCACTGATTTACTCCATATGCATCGCATTCCGGCCAGTCGATCGATCATGACACCAGCTCGCCAAGACCTGCATTGCATCGGCATCGACACACACGGTGTCGATCGATCGTGCACGATCGAACCAGAGAGATCCCAGTTAGTTGCACGCTTACAAGGTACGTACAGGCGAAGAAACCAACCACCACACCAGCTCGATCGCCACGACCTCGCGTCGCGCACAGGCATGGAAGTACTCGATGGCGAGCGTGGACCAGACCTAGGATTAGGCGGAACCTCGTGTGTGGTCTCCCCGGACTCTGTGAACCCCCCTCTCCACCCTTTCTTCCAAAGCCGCAGTGGTCGGTGCCGGGCACTGATCAAGCGCGACGTGGTGGCCTCACAAAAAAAGCTGCCGCGCCGAGCAGCCTCGGCGCATCGGCACATGTGCGTGCAGCCGCATCAGTCACACACACACAACGGCACAGCGCGGCACGCATGATTTGCCGCCCCGGCGGCCCAGCTCGGCAGGGTCCGCTTGTTTTCTCGGTCGTGTCCATGGGGAAATCGCTGCCTTTCCCCGTGCGATCATTGCGAGCTTCGCTTCGCTTCGGCGCACAGCTTACGATTTGCCGGCTCGCGCGGCCCGGCGCCGGGGCCGGGGCTGATCGATCTGACGGGGGCAGACCACGCGCAGCGGCGCCGACCCGGATACCCATGATGATTTCTTCTCTCGCTGCTGTTTGCCTGACGGTTTTGCGGGGGGCTGTGTCCAACCCCAGCCGTGTCAGGTGATTAATAAAGCCACGGAGGAAATGACACGGCCACGGAAATTTGTTGGGTTGGGTTGGGTCCGGTCGTCATGTTTTACGCGACAACAGAACAGGCATGCACGTCCAAGGAGTTGCAGCCGATGGAGCGCATGGCAGGAGCAGCTCGTCAGGTGAGTCTGTTTGTTTGAGCTTTACCAGCTCCGGCTCCCTCTGACCAAAATACTGTAGATGCACTGTCCAACACTGTAGCAGGGAGCGGCTCCTTCTTTCCCGGGCAGAAATGAACTAAAGAGGAGGTGGAGCTGGTGAAGCTTGGTTTGGGCAGCTTTGCCGGCTCCCTGCTACAGTCTGGTGCAGCTCTGGTTGCCGGCTCCCTGCTACAGTGCGAAACAGTACTGCTACAGGTTTTTGTCAGAGGGAGCCGGAGCTGGTGAAGCTCAAACAAACAGGCCCGAAGACGAGCTAGCTCTGCCCGATTTTGCTTTTGTTGCGTGCGATTATAGTCGATTACATTCAGGCGCCCTGCGTACGGCCAGCATTGTTTGAACTACCTGCGGTTTTTCTGGTTTCAAGTACAAGACATTTTGAAGACCGGGGCGACCGTTGACTGAATGTGTGCAGTACATCCATTGCAAACAATGAACTACTATAACATCTCATTAGTGTTCCTAAACCCGTTCACTTGATAACACTGGCGGAGCTTCATTGCAAAGTCAGAGGAGTCCAACGGTAGTAATCAAGAGCAAAATCAGTAGGAAATCACACTGTTTTGAGAAGAATGTCAGAACCTTGGGGGGGGGGGGGGGGGGGGGGGCATGGCCCCTATTGGCAATGAAGAAGCTCCAACTCTAATTGGTAGCTTTGGAAATTCTACGTGTGTATCTGATCATATAGAACATTCGGTGCAGCTGGTCTGATATGGAGCATTTTGTGGGAATTTATAAAATTTTAAGTAAATATACTATTACTATACACTTACCTCATCAGACGTGAGTCCCATTTGTCATATGCTTCATGACAGATGTCGAGCTTCATTTGTTTTGAAAAGAGTTCTTTTAGCCCTCCTATGGATCACGGGCATTTCTCCTGAATCCTTCCTCTAGTAGTCCTAGACTCTTTCCTCTTTAACGAAAAAAATTACAGTAAAAATAGTATTTTGATCTTCTTTTTTTTGAGTTATGTTAATCTATTGGTTTCCACGTATGACCTGTGTTGTGACGGCCCACTGCTATTTTAAAGTAAGATCACTTTAGCCCAACAGTCATGGTTGAGGCTTCGCAAGTTCAGGCCCATCATACTTAGCTCGATCCGGTCCGACCCCAGCCCATTTACTCGTTGCGTCTCCCAATCGTCTCGCACGTACGGTCAGGCGCCTCGGCATCGCCGCTGCACGGACGCCGGAGACGACGACGGTGGCGGCAAGATGACGGTGTTCCACTTCCTCAACTGCGCCGTCCTCACCTTCGGTCCCCACGTCGTCTACTACTCCGCCACGCCCCTGTAACTCCCCTCCTCCATACTCTCTTGCCCTCTCCCCATCTCCATGAGATCCGCAGCCTAAACTTGCGAGATCTGCTTGTGTTACGTGATCTGGGCGCTTGGTAGCGTGATCTGAGTGGCTGAGTAGAAGCTCCTGATCATGCGACTTTTATGTGTGATTCGGCTTCTGGGATGGGCTTTGCTCAGTGCGATTGCAGTGAATTTTGCTCAGAGGAGCCGGGTCGACGATGGATTGGTTATGTGTTTGCTGGTGAATTTATTTGGCACTGTTCGATGAGAATCGGGGCTTGCTTTGGTGGATTTGGGTGTTTGAATTGTATCAGTAGCTTAGTTGTAGCTAGTTTGATTTTTGACTAGCTGTTGATGTGAGGGAAACGTGATCGAGTGGAATCCAATGGTGAACTACACATTAGCAAAATAAACACTGTATGGCTAGGGGATGCCATTTGAATATTGTTAGGAACTTGATGCTAGTGAAAGTGAGAGTAAATGCAAAATCTGCTGATTGAATACATCTTTCCAGTGGAGAGTAATCACATGATAGTGATGAACTGTTGATTGAATTCCGGGCGGGAAAATTTTCATTGGTACTAGATTCTTATAACATGATAACTTAGCATTTAAGTATGCTAGATGGTTGATAGTATTGCTTTTGTTCCTATAACTGTCAGGTTGTGTCATCATTCTGATATCAGTGACATAACATCCGAATATCTCATCTCATGCAGTAGTTACGTCCAGCCCAACTCCACTCGATCTTCCAAAGTCGTCTCCTAGAGCAATGAGTGTAGTCCATGGGATATGTTTTTTTATGAGTTCTTGGCCTAGTTTAATGTGAATATACACATAGTCGACATCGTTGTATCTGAACATACATGAAAACAGTGTTATGCATCTATAGATTCCTTGGGCTACACTTTCTTATCTGGTCATTTGTTGCAGGTCAGAGTACGACACGATCGGCACATCTGTAAAAGCGGCTGTTGTTTATCTTGGAACTGCACTTGTAAAGGTCAGCAATTAGTCCAGGATCCTTTCATATTGTGCATATTAGAGTGATAAAAGGGTATGCATCTAGTGCTGAAGCATAATAAGGTGCAATCATAGTGGTTGGAGCATTCCTTTTATTTTTGCCCAAATAACATGAGAAAAAAAACCAGCCTGTAGGTGATGGATTGTTCTAGTACCTTCAAAGATTTCAGCTTCAAATTAAATGTCAGAAGAAACAAACACACAAAAAAGGATAACTTTTGCTGTGGATAAGGGTTTTGCTGGGCTTAATACAGATTGAAAAAAAAAATTAATTCGAAATGTTACACTGGTCAATTGATTTGAAATACATGTAAAGTTTTATCAGAATATTTTGTACTACGCTGACATACAAACCAACTATTTTGTCATGATTGTGCGTGATTGTGATTTTGCCCTATATATCTCCACATGAGAAAGTTGGTTTATATACCATGACTGTTGAGCTCAAGTGATCTACATTCATTGATTTGTTACTGATTTGAGAAATTTTGTAGTTTGAATATTTGTAATGTGCTCTTGACTTGCCATCTGTTTTGACGATTTGGGTTTCCCAGATGCTCCTTTTAGTAGGTTTTCATAGTCTCATTGTTGCCTTGTGGTCTATATGACACTGGACAAATAATATGCTCTGCATGGTTTTCAAGGCCTTTTCTTTTATTGTTTCTATGGAGCTTATTGAACAGTTCTCGATTACAATTTTCAATAATATGCTCTGCATGGTTTGTACTTGTTTTTCTCGTCGTTATACAGTTTGGTCTGAATTAGTTTTTCCTAAAATCATACAAGTCTAAGCATTCACTGTTCTGATATTTCCAAGTTAGCATGTGTGACATTTTTGCTCTTAAATATTATCGCTTGCACTCAATGAAGGATGTTACTCATTGTATGTGTTGGAATATAAATCTATTTTCTATGCTTGTTATTATGTTTATTCAACCAACCATGGTAGTTAATAGATTGCTAACCATTGCTACTTCATTTTGGCAGCTTGTTTGCTTAGCAACATTGCTCAAAGTACCTGAGAATGATAGCTTTGATCCCTATCAGGTACATTTGCTGCACTTTGACAGATAAACTATCCTTTGTCTTAACATGTTTCTTTGTGTTCTCTAATCTATCTATTATTTCCTTTTGCAGGAGTTAATGAAAATTTTTATTGGGTTTATAGATGTCGCTGGACTTTATTTTGCTCTGACACAGTTGACTCACAGAAACATATCTCAGAACCACAAGTTCCAGGCTGTTGGTCTTGGTAAGTACGTAATACATAACTGTCACTGACGTTTCTTTTGCATCAAATTATCGAATGATATCCTATCCTATACGGCCTTTTTTACTTGTGCCCATTTCGGAATGCGCTGAAGTTAGTTTTTAATGGTCATGGCTTTTGGAATGAATACAATGAGGTTACACTTTGACTTGCTGATATCTGACAGTAGATGTCAGCAATTTGATTGCATCTCCTTTGTTTTTTTCTACATAAATTTGCACAAATGGTAGGTTTTGACCTTTTCCCATCTACACTAATTGTTTTGTCACTTATCACCAATGCGTTGGTTGTTCTTTGGATTTTCAGGCTGGGCTTTTGCCGATTCAGTTCTGCACCGACTGGCACCTCTCTGGATTGGGGCAAGAGGTCTTGAATTCACATGGGAGTACATATTTCAAGGACTTGAAGCGAATGCTAATCTTGTATGCTACTCCATATATTTTGAACAAAATAATTCCAGTTACCTTGTTCCCGAACTTATGATGTTTATTTGACATATTTGTAAGCAAGGAACCTTCTGATATATGTTTTTCTGCAGGTAATGACCCTCTCCCTTGCTGCACTAGGATCGTTGATGTGGCTTAGGAAGAACAAACCTAAGACTTTGATTCCTATAATTTATGCATGTGCTCTGCTCTTGGCAACAATGCCATTTATCACCAGGTTAACCCTCCCTGGCATACTTAGTGTTTGTTTATGCTCTTATATCCCATGATTGTTTGCAAGAATTAATAATTATCAGATATGCATTTCTGCCTTTTGATATATAGTTTTTTTTTTTCTTTCTGAAGATTAACAATCATGATTTGTATCAATCGGGAACATCAAGTCTTAATACCTGATTGATAAGTGATCATGATATCCTGTTTCAGATTTTCCTTAATCCTCTTGACCTTTTGTGGTCTAGAAGTCTTAGTTTCTCCTTGCCCATTGGATGTTTCATCTTCGTCATATGCAAAGATTTTATGCTCCTTAGTGCCAATGTCACTGTGGTATTGATGGAGGAATGCTTCAAAACCTTTACTCTTCTTGTGAATTGAAGTTGAGAATACCGAAAATCTCAAAAGTTGAGGACACCAGAACGTGTTTGAATTTTGTATCCAAATGATGTCTGAATGAAGCTTTGTAGTTGAGTCTAACCTTTGAGGGATTATAATCTGTCTTTTTTTTCTCCCTAAGCTAGGACACACTCCTGTATGTTCCATTGTTCCCGATTGTGTTGGATTACATAGGTTTTATACAATCGAGTCAAAACAAATTGGAATCTCACTCTTTAGCCATCATCGTTTTCTGATAGTTTGCTTGCTCTTCTGTAACTTGCAAGTTTCATAATCTGTAATCCTTAATTTTACGCCTTATTTATTCATTGAGCTAAACACCCTCACAAATATTGCAGTTACTTGAGGAGATCATTGGAGTGGCAGACTCCCAAGGTGGTTGGGTTCGAGCTGTTCTCCTCACTAGTTATGGCTTTCATCAGCTGGCAGCTGTTTTCAGCTTGTCAGAGGCCGATGTAATGTGTGAAGCAAAGCACAGGCATTTACCCCCAAAATGGTTTGACGGCCCTAAAGATCCTTCATGTTGTACTCCAGAAGAATTAGGATTCTCCTTTGAGCCCCTGCGCTAGGACGAAGTTTTTCATTATGTTTGATTATAGGTCATTTTGACTAGAACCCTTTTTTTATGGGTTGTACACCAGAAAGCCCATGCCTGCAATGAGCACTTCTGTAACAAATGCTCGTCTTGGCCTTACTTATTCGTTGAGCTGAAAACCATTTTTCCCTACTGCTGTCATATCGCCTCTTCTGTTTAATCGCATGGGCTAGCATGTACTTCTAATAACATTCAGGTACTGATTCAGCTACGTGGTCAGATTGCGAGAACAAAATTGTAGTATCTCATTATCCTGCTGCTACGATGCATGAATCAAGTTGCAATGTGGTTCTAATGTTACAAAACCAACAAAACCTTCTTCCAAAAATTGTCGGGAAAAGAGGCATGAATACAAGACAAGTGGCTGTCCTCGCCAAAAATACGTGTCCAAAGTATTCACCAATTGTCATGGATACATACCAAAAGTAAATTCAATCAAAAACATACATCATCACGTATTATATATCACGGCTTATGATGCAGGCGACAGCCGGAGCGTGGCCGCCTGGTACAGGGAAGGGAGTTCCACGCACTACTCCGACTCCTCGACGGCGGCCTCCACCCGGAGCAGGACGAAGCCGACGGCGACGCCGACGAGCACGAGGCCGTTCATGGTGACGGCGATCCTGAAGATCTCCGCGGCGGCGTTCATCTGCGCGCCGAACGCGCTCCCGCGGCTCTGCTTGCCCGCGGGGCTGAGCGACGCCACGATCTTGGCGAAGGAGTAGTCGGCGGTCTTGCGCACGCCCAGCATGGTCACCTTGTTCAGCCCCTTGAGCCCGTGGTACGCGTTCATGCCCTCCACGCACGTCACGCCGGACCTCTTCTTCGCCGGCGCCGCCAGCGACGGGATCGTTGCCACGGCGAACGACGCCATTTGGAGCCTGCAGGTTATTAAACACGGCAGCGCACAAGCTAGTGAGAATTGTACTAACTTGCAGCGACGGCGAGAATGAGAAGAATGGGAATGTGGCTTGCACCTACGGTTACCTTCTTTTTTTTTTTTTGTTGCTGTGGCGCTCGAGCAAGAGTGCGGCCGGCGGCTGCGGACGTAGCTTGAGCGGGCGGGAGGGTGGGGCAGCACCGCGGCAGCGTTTTTGTACGGGAGATCAGGGGAGGATAAGGCGAGGGCGGGAATGGATGGTGGCCGAAGGGCAGTTTATCTTGGTTGGTGACATGGAGGAGGTGGTGGCCAGACGGGCTCTGATTGGCGAGAGATGGTCCACATGTGGACTTTGTCATCTTCCTTTTTCCGGAGATGTCCGTGGAATGCACACGCTGCCTGCTGGCAACGGTTCACTGTACTATTCAGGATGCGGCTGCAGTTCTACTAGGATAAAGACATGAAGTTTGCTGCGGTATTCCGCACATATATCTCTTGAGCATCAGTGTGTAGCTTGTCTTCTTGCTCAGCATGCTGGCTGATTGATGCTAAATATGTAAATATCAAAACATGTAGTATGCAGAATCTGATAATTACTCAGCTTGAGCTCTATTACTCCTCTCAGTGTCGCCGTTTGCGCTGTCCACTCGTTTCCCACAAAAAAAAAAGAGAGAAATAAAGCCCAGTACCTCGCAATATTATAAATGTAAAAGAATCCCAGCTCACGAAGGAACGGAGCCGCCGAACTTTGCAGCAGCCCACAGACCCAACTGACAAACCAGAAAGCCCAATAAGCCCGCCTAAACAGCCCAGCGCTTCAAAACGATCCAACTTTATAGAAAACCCCCTAAATGGATCGCGACTATTAATCGCGATCCATTGTTTTACACAAAACCCCCTAAAATGGATCGCGATTATTACTCGCGATCCAGTATTTCACAGAAAATCCCTTAAAGTGGATCGCGATTATTACACGATCCAATAGTGTTCATTTAAACCCCTGTATCGACCAACCATTTCACATAATTGCCCCTCCTTCCCTCCCGCCGTCCCCCTTTCCTGTCGGGCGACGGCGCCAGCAGCTGCGCCGTCGGCCGCGGCTCCTTTGGCCCTCCCCTGGCCACTTCCCCACTGGATCCGAACTGCTGCGCCTCCTCCTACTACGCCGGCCTCCGCCTCGCCTCCGGCCGTTCACCGTCAGGAGCTGTCGCGTGTAGCGTAGCACCCCTACATCAGCCGGAAATCAATCACGGCCGAGCCTTCGTCCGCTCCACCTCCGGCGATCCACTCCCCCCTTACACACCGGTATGCCAGGAATGAAGCAGAGCGTGTCCGAGCTTGTTCCATGGGCATTGGATGTCTAAGGCCACACTATCGCGGCGCAGACGCCCGGCATTCTCGTCGTTCTCTTTTGTCCTTCTTTGCAGAGCTGATTCAGATGACATAATGGAGCCACCGAGCATGTATGGCTGTTTTCGTTTATTTTGAATTTTTGTGCAGCTGATCGACCTGTCTCTGAAGCAAATCCTGGCCCTTTTGGAGTAATCTCTGTTCCTTCTCAGTCTCGTTGGTGTAGCTACTGCAGAAAATGAACTTCTGAATAAAGGTACAGTGATTGTTCATCAAAAATAAGAGAACGACTGATCAGGACGATGGAATACATTATTTTAGCCACAAAAGCTGTATCACGGTGCGAAGAACGTTTTTGGTAAATTACGGCAAACCTTTTGGGAATTGAACTTTTTATTACATGTGAAACAAAATGTATACATTTGTTAGAAAAATGAATACATGAATGGATTTACATAGGGGAGAAGAAGAAAAAGTGAAGCATCAGTCCTACAAATATACCAACTATGGAGAAATCCGTTACTCCTAGATAACAGATGAGATCGATCTTCAGCCCCGTGGCACCGATGAGACCAAAGGCGGATGGCAGTGAGGTTAGATTCGTCCTCATGTCTGAAGTCTGAAGACTGTTATTCAGGCAGTTCCAAATGTTTCACAAAATGCAAACAAGAACAGAGCTGCCAACCAATTTTGGCTGTTATAGTATCAAGCCCATGTAAGCTGCTCCATGAAGGATCCCTTGTGAGCATGATTAGCTCAGCCGATTCAAAATGTTTATTCAATCTTGGAATCGTGAACGGTTTAATGGAGCAACTATTTCAAATTCAATAGACGCAAATATTCAATACCAATGAGTGGAAACTAAAACTTGGTGTAAAATTTTTGTAAAATGGAAACATAACTGTCCCCTACGCGAGTCAAGCTGAAAGCAGCACATCAGTAAACTTCTCTATAATATTAGTAATCTCTTAAGGTTAGATGCCATCTGTATCTCCTGGGTCATCTTGAGATAAAGGGATACATAAGGCCTTTCAAAGATTCAACTATTGCAGATCGCTAAGTTTCGATGTTCCAAAGACCTTGTCGACAGGAGATATTGGAACTGGAGAGTGTAATGAAATATCCTTCACCAGAGCAATGAGATGAATTCAATCCTATAGTATGCACTTTTCATGATAAAAGTCTCATGCCCATGGTTAACCAAGATGGTATTTATAGAACTGAAAACGTAAAGGGATGAAGAAATGTTCAGATCAACTGAACCAAATCTACTTATTTTCCATACCAAATTAGGATACGGGTGTGGACTAACATCTGCCTGAAAGTAAAATAATATTTAGTTGAAATCCAATAACTCTTACATCTTCAAAGATGTTATTCTTAGGAGATGAAGCTTGGCAAGTACTTTAGCTGTTCAGAGTGGGGAAAGACAGTTCACGAAGGAACGGAGCAGCCGAACTTCGCAAAGGCCCACAGACCCAGCTGACACACCAGAAAGCCCAATAAGCCCGCCTAAACAGCCCAGCGCTTCAAAGCGATCAAACTTTACATAAAACCCCTTAAAATGAATCGCGACTATTAACCGCGATCCACTATTTTACATAAAACCCTCTAAAATGTATCGCAATTATTAATCACGATCCAGTATTTAACACAAAGCCCCTTAAAACGCGATCCAATATTTTGCAAATAAACCCCTGTATCGACCAACCATGTCACATAATCACCCCTCCTTCCCTTCCGCCCGTCCTCCTTTCCCGTCGGGCGACGGCGCCAGCAGCCGCGCCGTCGGCCGCAGCTCCTTTGGCCCTCCCCTGCTACGCCGGCCGTCAGCTCCGTGGCCCACCAAGAGCGCCGACGCGACTCCCGCCTGGCCTCCGGCCGTTCACCGTCAGGAGCTGTCGCGTGTAGCGTGGCATCCTGCATCAGCCGGAAGGCCCGGAAATCAATCGCCGCCGCCTCGCCTTGGTCCGCTCGACCGCTCCACCTCCGTCGATCCCCTCCCCACCCCCCTTAAACACCGGTCCGCCAGGAATGAAGCAGAGCGTGGCAGAGCAAGTTCCATGGGCATTGGATGTCTAAGGCCACACTGTCGCGGCGCAGACACCCGGCATCCTCGTCGTTCTCTTTTGTCCTTCTTTGCAGAGCTGATTCAGATGGCATACTTGAAACTAGCTCGCCACCAAGCATGTATGGCTGTTTTCGTTTATTTTGAAATTTTGTGCTGCTGACCGACCTGTCTCTGAAGCAAATCCTGGCCCTTTTGGAGTAATCTCTGTTCCTTCTCAGTCTCTTTGGTGTAGCTACTGCAGAAAATGAACTTCTGAAGAAAGGTACAGTGATTATTCATCAAAAGAAAGAGAACGACTGATCAGGACGATGGAATACATTATTTTAGCCACAAAAGCTGTACCACGGTGCAAAGAGCGTTGTTGGTAAACTACGGCAAACCTTTTGGGAATTGCTTGAACTTTTTATTGCATGTGAAACAAAATGTACATATTTGTTAGAAATATGAATACACGAATGGATTTACATAAGGGAGAAGAAGAAAAAGTGAAACATCAGTCCTATAAATATACAAACTATGGAGAAAATCCGTTACTCCTAGCTAACAGATGAGATCGATCTTCAGCCCCGTGGCACCGATGAGACCAAAGGCGGATGGCAGTGAGGTTAGATTCGTCCTCATGGCTGAACTCTGAAGACTGTCATTCAGGCAGTTCCAAATGTTTCAAAAAAATGCAAACAAGAACAGAGCTGCCAATTTTGGCTGTTATAGTATCAAGCACATGTAAGCTGCTCCATACAGGATCCCTTATGAGCATGATTAGCTCAGCCGATACAAAATGTTTATTCAATCTTGGAACTGTGGACGGTTTAATGGAGCAAGTATTTCAAATTCAATAGAAAAGATACTTGCAAAAAAAAAAATACCAATGAGTGGAAACTAAAACTTGTGTAATTTTTTTTGTAAAATGGAAACATAACTGTCCCCTACGCGAGTCAAGCTGAAAGCAACACATCAGTAAAATTCTCTAATATTATTATTCGCTTAAGGTTAGATGCCATCTGTATCTCCTGGATCATCTTGAGATAAAGGGATACAAAAGGCCTTTCAAATATTCAACTATTGCAGACCGCTAAGTTTGGATGTTCCAAGACCCTGTCGATAGGAGATATTGGAACTGGAGATGTAATGAAATATCATTCACCAGAGCGAGATGAATTCAATCCTACAGTATGCACTTTTCATGATAAATGTGCCATGCCCATGGTTAGCCAAGATGGTATTTATAGAACTGAAGAAGGGATGAAGAAATGTTCAGATCAATTGAACCAAAACTAATTATTTTCCATACAAAATTAGGATACGGGTGTGCTCTAACATCTGCAGGAAAGTAAAATAATATTTATTTGAAACCCAATAACCCTTACATCTTCAAAGATGCTACTCTTAGGAGATGAAGCTTGGCAAGTACTTTAGCTGTTCAGAGTGGGGAAAGACAGTTTACTGAACATAGCGAATTCACAACGGTGAGAAAAGAAGTGAGGAACTATATATATGCTGAGATTGATCTGCATCCGCGATAATAACAGATTCCCCCCTATGCGTGCTTTAATCCACGTAAATATGCAGTGTCAGTGCCTACCTGGACATTTCTAACAATTAACCGACAGAAAAGAACCACCTAAAGTTCACTCAGAACTTTCTAAGCTCATCAAGCCCTACATTGACTCAGAACTTACAGTGCCCTTTTGAACCATGCTTGACCTCCATCATCCATAAAAAAAGATTTCACAGTTGACATTTCCTACGGTAGAAATCCAGCTTCAGGTTTCCCAAAAAAAGGAGGCAAACTAATCAACTCGTTGACATCATAATACTGTAAGGTCCGACATCATGATAATGACTGTGACGGGGTGCTAGGTAAAAATCAACACAAAAATTGGATTGACAGGACAATGTCTCAAGTTCAGATGCCATAAACCATTCATATGAAAAAGGGGCATTTGCAAAACCAGTCCTGTTTTCAATGCCAATTACGAAAACAGTCTTCTTTTTCAGACTTTGCAAAAACGGTCCTGTTTTTTGAATCCGAAGACATGAGTAGGTCCTATTCCGTTAAGAGCTTCTAACGGTGTTAAATAGCTTGCGAAAAGACGAATATGCCCTTTGCAAAATCAGTCTTGTTTTGTGGAATAACTGCAAATATGGTCATGTTTCTAGTATTAGCAATAGGAACTGAATGATTAGATATTTAATACTTTTGTACACCAATTTAAATTATTTCAAATATTCTTAAATTTAAATTAAAATCTGAAAATCATTTTGGCAGGATTTCATCACTATGGACTAAAATTGATGACCAACAACAAACAATTCACATATAATTAACTCCAACGAAACAACATTTTGCATCAGTCCATAACTGAAATTTTGCAACAGTCCAACGAAACCACATATGCAGCGGCTTCAACGAATCAACATTTTGCATCTAGTACTCGACTGCTTTGGTCTGCCCGTGTTGCCCGAAACCAAGGCAGACACACCAAGGCAGCCGCACCCAGCAGATCCCAGGCTGCGGCGCCCTGCAGGTCGCGACAAGCCGTGCCGACGCCGCCGCGCGCGGCCGCGCCCAGCAGCGCCTGGACGCTCCTTCCTCGCTGGTCATCCACCCGCGCCCGTCCAGCGGTTGGCCGAGCTGCAGCCTGCACCCACCCGCGTCGCGCCCCTGTCCAGCCTCTCCCGCGCACGCCGCGTACGTAGCTCGCTGGCTGCGCCCGCTCGCCGCAGCCCCCACCCGCGCCGCGCCGCGCCAACGCCGCCTCTACTCGCTCAGCCGCGTGCCGTCCTCTCTCTTAGGGTTAGGGCGCAGGAGAAGAATGGAAGTAATCGTGAGAACAGAGGACGCGCACGGTGAAGAAGAAAATGGGCAGGGGCAGTCGGGTCCTTTCCTAGTTTTCCAAAGATTTTCTGATTTTTTTTAATTCGAAAAGAAGGCTCTAATAAACGGTATCTCAAAAGAGGACCTGACGGCAGCTTCATATTCAAAAAACAGGACTGTTTTTGCAAAGTCTAGAAAAGAAGACCGATTTCGTAATTGACATTCAAAACAGAACTGGTTTTGTAAATGTCCCTATGAAAAAAGCCCAAGTTTGAAACGCCTTGAGGAGAGAATTCAATTTGCAATTGTACAATTAGGAGGCTTTCCCACTTAACTAGTACCTATTTGGCAGTGATGTGATTCGTAAGTTCAGTCGCTGCAATCGAGAAAATTAGCCACAGCAGCAATAGGATGAAACCAGTTTTCCATGAGGACATGCTTCTCCATGATTGTGCATGACTTTGACAACCAACAAGTGGAACCCAGTATGCATAAAATTGACAGGAAAGAGGGTGAGCAGAAACGAGATCTTTACACATGTTTTATGAGGAAGGAACACTGAAAAATGTGCTGATTAAGTGCCATATCATTTGTAGCTAACATGTGCCTCTGGTGGATGGTGGTTGGGTGTGAGTGAGAGTCAGAGCATCTAAACAGATAGAGGTGTCCCGATGAGACTTACTCCTGATACTCAAAATGGTTCCCCATTTCAAGCATACGGAGGCCGATATGAGGCAGCTAACGATTTCGAATCCAATGAGAGGTTCTCCATCCATGACAATAAGCGCAACACAAACAGCGAACGCACTAGGAAGAGCACGAATCAACAGCATATGAGAGAAGGGAGAGAGAGGGAGGGGGTAGTTCTTTTACGCGTGGTGCTTGAAGATGGGGGCAGATGGCGAGGGCGCGATAATGCAGTACCAGTCGCGAGCTCGCCGCCGCCTCCAGCTCGTCCCCATGGCGGGCGCTTTGGGGATGTCGGAACGAACGATTGCTCTTGCCAAGGGGATCAGAGGAGTTCTAGTATGAGCGCTGAGACTGGATCCGGGTGGCCGGAGCTGCCGTGGTCATGGCAAGGCCGCGGCGGCGGGCCGGCGGCCGGCGGGGATGGAGAGGCTTCCCCATGTCCGTCATTTGCAGGAACCCCCCTGAAACTGGATCGCGATTCAGGAATTTTACACCAAACCCCCTGAGTTGGATTGCGATTTATGGTCGCGATCCATAAAATTTACAAAAAAAACCTCTAAATTGGACCGTGATCCAGTTATTTATAGAAAACTCCTCGCGATTATCGGTCGCGATCCAATTATTTACATAAAATCCCTTAAAATAGATCGCGATTAATAGTCGCGATCCAAAGATTTACACTTACCCCCCTACCGCGAACTAATACTTCGCAAACAGGCCCTCGTTTGCGTCCGCCGTCCCCCGCGCTCCCCGTTCCCGCCCGGGCCGGCGACGGCGAGGTCGCCTCGCCGTCGTCCGCTCCGCCTCCGGCTCTCTCCTCCTGTCCTCCCCGTCCTCCCTACGGATCCGACCTGCCGCGCGTCCTCCTACTCTGCCGGCCAGTCCGCAACGGGAAGAGGATCGCCTGAAGTATGAGCGCCCTGCCTTAAGTGTGACTTTAAACGACTTGAGCCGTCGGATCGAAGTTCAACGGTCGAGATCGATAGACACAGCGATCAGACGCTGTTGCTACAGTTCCCGGGAACAGTAAATCAATCGCTGTTGCTACAGTACTTACTGCAAATCACTGTAGCACCAGACTCATTTCACTGTTTAAACAGTGCCCCCGCTGCCGTGAATCGCTTTTAAGGCAGCCGATCCGCGCCCTCCGCAACGCCCGCGCGACCCACCACGCCACCAATCAATGGCATGCCAGCCACAGTGGCAATGCCACTCGACAGAGCGCAGCGCAGCGCAGGCGCGGCGCGACTCCCGCCTCGCCTGTGACGGTTCATCTGCGCGGCTGTGCAGACCATCGTCGCGCCCACCACCACCAGCAGCAACGGGCAACTCGATCGATGCTTCCAGAATCAGTGAATCACACGACCGCTTCCTCCGGTCAAAATTCACCTCGATCCAGCAGACGAGCGACACGCAGGAGCACGGGGGACCATGTACGAGCTCTGTACGACGCGCATGTGCGTCGCCATGATACGGATCCACCCACGCCCACAGGACGCAGCAATGGATCAACCTGTCGTCGCGAGAACACCGGATTTGAAGCTTTCCCGTCCCGGCCGGGGACCCGCCATATATGCACAACGGCTTACTATTCATGAACGCCAACAACAAATTGCGCAACGGACAAAGTGGACCTGGTATGTTACGATGATGATAACTTGGATCGGCGTGGACAACGAGCGCATAGCCAGCCGAGAGTTCAGATCTTCACTTGGTGGACACGGTGGCAGTCACACAGTTTCGTTGAGACTGGTGCAGCACAGTGGCGACCGGCGAGACATGCATGGAAGGCAGGACGGACGGGTCAGGTCGATCGGATGGACACAGACACAGTGGCTGTCAACATGGTCTCCCACTGTACTTTGATCTTCTCCAGCTAACAATTAATCTTGATGAAGAGTAAATAAAAGTTTTTCCTCTTCTCCGATCACGATCGAGCATTTTAAACACTGGCGACCGGCGAGACATGCATGGGAAACATCAGGTCGGATGGATAGAGACACAGTGGTTATCAACATGATCTTCCACTGATTGAATTTTATTCTTGATGAAGAGATATTTTCATTCTCTGACCAAGGTTGAGCATTTTAAACAGGTTACGCTTGTTCACCTTTGCTTTGCTTCACATAAGGTCTGACTTTTCTGAAAAACGACATTTTCAGAGAAGCTGTAACTTTTTAAAACTAACGTCAAAACTTTGAAAATGGATTGGAGGTAATAGTAGTCAAATGGCGGAGTCACTCCATTACATGTGTAAAGCCAATACGTGCGTGCTCCCCTGAGTGATTGGACCCGAAAAAAAAGAATATTGGAATCATCCCGTAGAAATGTTTGTTCACGTGGTCGTCGTCCTGACCATGTGTTGTCAAACGCAACAGGGTTGACTAGAAAAGCAAATGCTCCTACCGAGAAACTCCCCCCTTCCCTTTTTGTACTACACGGCCACGTGGACTGGGTACCTGACCACATGCTACGCCCATCTCGTTCAACGTGCCATGGCGCGTGCAGTTGCACGGAACAGCAGCGCCAGATGCGCCAGCCACACGCAGCGCGCCAGGATCCGGCACGAGGAGGCAGGCAGGCCGGCAGGAAGAGGACGATGCGACGGTGTTGCCATGGACGCCCGCCCGCATGGCTGCGTGCCAGCGTCGCTCTCGCGAAGTCGACTCGCGATGCACACCTCCCGCGCGCTCTGATTGATCGGAGGAAAGCCGCCGAAAAGCGGCTCGATCGCTTTTGCTAGCTGCCGCCGCCGCCGAGTGCGCGCGATCTTTGCTTTGCAGCGGGAGGTCGTGTTGGCAAGCACCCACCAACCAACAAGACCGCACCGGCTGGGGGTTGACAGGCACCGAGACACGGCGGGACACGACGGGGTCGTAGTCGTCGGGCGGAATCAGTGTGCGAGCGAAAGGCGCCGTTCGGTTGGTTGGTAAGGACCGGAGCGGCCGGCGGCGCGCGGCTTTGCGCTGTGGCGTGTCGCGGCGAGGAAAGAAAGCAGCGTGCCCTGTGCCAAGACGGCACGACGCACTTTGGTTGGTGATCGTCAAGTTGGACGCGCATCAGCTGCTGCCGCGTGATTGCTAGTGCAACGCTGTTTGTCAGCTTACAATCTGATGAAGCATGCAGTCCTCCACGATGCGCACGTAAATAATCCCACGCTGATTCAAACCACCCAGCAAACGCAGGCAGGTGTATCATCCTTGGGGCTCCATTCCTGAACCAGGAATCAGCCGCGGCATTTCCAAGAACACAGGACAAAACGGAACGAATATGAATATTCAGGCCCGTTCCTACCTTAGTTAGGCACGCCCACTAATACTTTGGCTGTCTTCCTCAATTTTATACATACACACGAGCTTCAGGACAGAGTATTCAAACGAACAGCGACGCCATCTGCTGAACTGAAAACCAACCCCCGCAAGCCAACAACAGCGCTTCAAGATTCAAGAAAAGGACAGCGCCAGCAACAGAGCAATTACCTTTTTCAGATAAACACAGTGGAATGCACCAAAAACTACCAACTCAACAACAATGTCCATTAGCTTTACAAGTGATCGATCACGATATCAAAATTGTAACTACAAAAGCGTCCAGAAACGGACAGCGTATTAGGACGCAGGACATTTTCGGTCGGTAGGATATGCTTTATCAAGCTATTATCACATAGCTGTTTACTTTGCTTAAGCAGTCAAGCTAGAAGTGGACTGAAATCATTTGGAATGATAACTGAAAGGAACTTGTAGCTGGACCAAAGTTCACAATATATCATCTGAAGCAGATACGCGAAATAACATAATGCAACGGTGGAGAACGCAACATCAAAACTGGAAAGAGCAGAATCACCGATCATCATGCTATCATGTTGCAAGAATCATACAAGCGACTTCATGGCCAATGGAGCCAATTTACAAACAAGCACAGGGAAAGGATGCTACTCAAATAATTAGGTGATACATATCGATCTCCCACAAAATCTACAAGCAAAAAAAGCTGATACCTAGAAAAAGGCAGAAAAAAAGAAGAATGAAGAAATATAATCCGCACCGCCAAGTATTGCCTTCTAATGCCAGGCGAAGACATTTTGACACCAAAGCAATACACATCTCTTCTTCTATCCTCCTCTCAATTACACTGTCGCCACCTTGCTTATGTATTTATGAAGTAGCCGCAGGACTATCGTTCTGCATCCTCAGGAATGGATGATAGCCTCTCTTGCTCAAGAAATGATGAATCCAGAAATTTTGCAACAAATGCCCATAATCTGTAGACATCCTCAAAATTTGTAAGGAACCCAAGAGAAGCAGTAACCACTTCAATCCCAACAATATCATTTTTGCTATTTCTCTTTTCACGACGACCATTTGACGCAGGGCGGCACAAGGAAGAACTGAGTCCCACATCGGCCGTCCCATGTTTCTGGTTGTCGGTGAGACGTATGTGACTTAGAAAGCCAACACCCAAAGAGAGACCTTCTTTTTCTGCCAGCTTCAGTACAGTTTCAGGGTGGATCAGGGAGGTTCCAGTGCTGCAGTCCTTTATATTGAATGCAACTGCTGCTCCTCTTTCATATTTGATCTTTGGACCATAGATATAAACAAGAGGTATGCCATCACCATCTCCTGAATCGGGCAACCGGAGCTGCAACAGTGAGGTTACCAACCAATTGATAAGGTAACGCAACCTAAGTGTGGTTTTACTAAGGCCAAGCATGTTCACATGATCAAGATGTTTGCAGATTATTTCAGGCTCTCGCCTACCATCCTGAGCCTCATCATAATCACTGTATTCATCATCATCATCATCAGCCATTGCATACCCAGATGTTTCACCGGCATCAGAATTACGGCAGAGCCTGCTATCATCCATAGTAAACGATACCTTTCGCCCCATACTTGACACTCGTTCTGATTCGTCTACTCCAAAGAACCTTCCACCATTGAATCGGCCATTGTGTACATCCCTCCTGCCCAGTAGACGGAAGTCCCCTTCGTTTTCCCTTCTGATGGCACTCTCTTTGTTTCCAACTTGACTCTCTGAGCAAATCTCTGAGGTGGAGCCATTCTCACGGGCAGTACAACTCCCGAAAACAGAGCCTGAGCTGCGTTCAGCTGGTCCATTAGCACAAGAAAACTTTACGAACCTCTTATTTCCTTTACCATCTTGCTCTTCTTCAATCTCACTGACAGGAATAACTTTCTTGATGTCATTATGCAAATGATCTTCATCTGGAAGCACCTTCATAGGCCCTGACTCTTGTGATACAGATCTCACAGCTGCATCGAAAGACATAACATGGTTGTCATGAATAGGGCTCTTCGCCAGTTTGGATGGCACCTTTGGTGATGCCTTCTTTGCATTTTTTCTACCGGAAAACCAGGATGCTGGTAGAGGAGACCCCAATTTTCCCTTGCTTGATTGCTCTGAATGGTCCGAACCAAGCGGACTCTGGCCCAAATCAACCCAGAAAGAGTTCTCAGATGACTCATCCTCACTGAAAACAGGGCTCTTCATGACTTCCCCAACAGATACACTCTCACTCTCTTCATATATTGTGCTGGCACCATCCCTATCTGAACTGTCCTGGTCCATTTCACTCTCTTCAATCACCTCCCTCACCTGCGCTGATGAATATGCGCCCGAGAATGCAGGTAAATGGGATGCATGGTGACTGTTCGACACTGACCCCTCCTCTATAGGAATTATAGTATCATCCTCCAGCCCATCCAGGACACCATCAAACCCATCAACTGAATCACTTAGATATTGTGGGAAGACCGGCACAATTCGCACCATTCCCGCCCCTGTCCCGCCGCTCGGGCTCTGCAAGCATGCCATTACCGACTTCTTGATCAGCAAGCAGCCAAAACCCGTCGGGTCAGCCCCAAACACCCTGTAAAATGATGTGATGATGAAGTCTGGACGGAACAATGATAGCCCCAGCGAGTCCATGTCCTTAGGCCCCAATGCTCCAGCATCGAGAAGGACATGCCAATGATTCTGCTGTGCCAATGCCATCCATTGATATGAATACTTTGCGCCGGTCACCCTCGACTGCACAGGGAACACGAACAGGCCAGTAGCTGAATCCTTCTTTCGGCGCCGCTTCTTGGTGGAGATCAGCTTCCGGAGCTCGGTGGAGCAAATCTTGAGAGTAGGCCACTTAAACCAAGCGGAGTAGGCCTTGGCCCCCTTCTCACGCGCAGCCTGAGCCATCCAGTTCACTGACTGCGACTCATGGTCGAACATGGTGAGCAACCGCTTGTTGGTGCCGAAGGGGTAGCACTCCGCAAGCAGTCGGAACGCCGAGCCACGGCTGACCGTGAAGACCAGGGAGTACTCTGACTCGGGGATGTTGAGGTACTCCATGATGCGGTTCTTGATGTCGTGCTCGGCGGTGCCCTTCTCAGCGGCGCCGTAGAGCGCATGATTGCTGAGGTTGGCAGTGATCTCCGAGAGCGTGAACGCCGCCGATGAGTCGGCAGGGTGGCAGCTTTGGAGGTAGGAGAAGAGGCCAAAGCCGCAATAGTCGAGGCATACCTTGTCCAGGTGCGGGTACTCGTCGGCGCGGAGGTGGTCCACGTCGGCGGAGGACGCGTACTTGGGGTACATGGCGAGGAACGTCGCGAGCGCCTCCTCCAGCACCGGGAGCGCGCCCGGCGTCTGGAACGCGCGCTCAGCCGCCATGGCCGTCGCGCGCAGGAATTCGCGCTGGGCGTGCAGCCTTGCCAGCGACCGCGACCGCCCCACGGACCCCTCCTCCCCGCCGTCCCCCTCGAGGAGCGCCGCGTCGCGGGACTTGGCGAGGCACCCATCCTCCGACGCCTCCTCCAGCGCCTCCCGCAGCTTGCTCTCCTGCAGCCGCCGCCCGCCGCCGGACCCAGCCCCAGCCCCCGCCGCCGGCGGCCGTGGCGGCCGGTGCTTCTTGTCCAGAAGCAGAGCGGCGCAGTGGGACAGCGGCTTCCAGAGCGAAAGATGCATGGCCTCCCACAAAGGCGAGACCTTTCTTCCTCCCTCTTACACCATCCGATTCGCCGGCGCCGGCGCCGGCGCGAATTCTCGGGATCAAATCAACCCGCGACCGAATTCGACGCGGAGCAGGACTCCTCCTAGGGTTTGGGAGATCGGCGAGGACGAAACAATCAGGTAGGGGGCCCTCACTGCAGCGGAATCTGGATCAAGGAATGGAGCACAGCAAGGGGAGGGAGAGAAGAGTGAGAGAGAGGAGAAGGGGGCGAGGAGACGGAGAAGGGGGAGGGGAGTTAATTGGAACACACCAACTCGCCTGCACGGAATTAAAAGCAGGGGGTCCCTCCCAGCATTCAATGGCAATTCCACGTATTTTTGCTGTATTTTGCCGCTCTGTATCTTTATTTTCCATTACATTTATTCACAGATATCCCAAATTTGCTTCTCTGGAAATAAAATCTGTACTGGATCTTAACAATCTTTACAGATAAGTGAGCCTGTACATCCTGTACAATTGTTTGTAGTGTCCTTATTAATTACTACTGGTACTTCAGGTACTCCACCTAGTCCTTGTGATCCTGTATTTGTGTTTGCTTCACATGCAATTTTCTGCTTCTCCAGATAGAAAAACAGCGAGTCAAATGCATTTGATTTTGTTTTTGTCCTTGGGTGTTTACTCTTGGAGATGGATGTTGAATATTTGTTAGCTGAAGATTTGGAGTGGAAATACGATGGTTCATGGTCATTGACTTCTTCCAAAAGATATTCTTTGGTGGGGCAGGGTTTCTCTCATTTTAGCCCTCTACAACTACCGGTTTTCCGTTCTATACGACCTTCTTCAGTAAGGTCCACCTTAGCAAAGGCTTCTTTCCCCGGCAAAACTCTAAGCAATAATTCCATTGTCGCATATAATTATGGTATCAATAAGCAAAACTCTAAGCTATAATTCCCGCACGTTTAACTTTCAATGGCAAGTGGATTAGGACGAATGGTTTACCCTGGAACCAGTAAGGATTCCTGTGACAGCAAAAAGTAGAAAACATAGTACAACAAATGAACTAAGAGCAACTCCAACGAAGCCCTTATCAAAGCTCTCATATTGCTTTTGAGGGTAGAAGATGCAAAAAACGTCTCCAATGAAACCCTCATCCTTCTCCTAAGGATGAGAGGCCTCTCATCGAAGGCCCTTGCCCTCTCATCCGTAGGAGCTCCACCGAGCCCCCTCATCCCAGCTGGTGGGGCCGGCAACCGCTTCCCGCGCCTTCCGACGCCCGTGCTCTCGCTCCCGCCACCATGCCTGACGAGGTCCGCGCTGCTCGCACGCTGTCGAGGCACCTGCGCGTCGTTGCCGTGCGCCGCCGAGGCCCGCCCAAGCTAGTGGGGCGGCAACCAGCTCCTGTGTCGCAGCGGAGCACGTCATGGAGGCGAGGCGAGCAGCCGCACTGGGTGTCGCCTTCCGGGGCTAGCAGGGCGCTGCTTGGGCCCATGCCTCCCGATGAGCTCAAACGTCGTAGCCTTCAGATTGAGCTCCACTTGTAATCCAATCAAATTTGCTTGTTGCGGCATCAAATTTAAGCACGCCCGCATCGAATCGAGCTTGCTGCTTCTGTGCTGCTACGATTTGAGTGCCTGTGGAGGGAGAGCGTGGAGGCAGGCTCCGGTGGAGAGAGAGATTGGGAGCAGATAATGTGAGGTATGAAAAAGAACGGTGGTGGTCTGTTGCGGAAGAAGGAGAAAAATAATAGGATAATGCTGACATGCGGGACCACAAAGGATAAGAGCTCATATTTGAGAGGATTGTTGGAGATGATAGTAAAGTAGGGGTCCAAATCTAGATGAGGGGGCTCTCAAATAGATGTATAAGGAGGCAAAAATGAGAGGTTCATTGGAGATGCTCCTGGCAGGAACAATTCACAAAACACTGAACTGTGCTTGACCAAGCACCTGGCAGGAACAATTCACAAAATTGTGCTTGACCAAACACTGAACTGGCGTAACAAACACTGAACTGTGCTTGACCAAGCACCTGGCAGGAACAATTCACAAAATTTTAAACGAAATCCCCGCGATGAACTGCCCACGATCCAGGGCGCTGGTTGGCAGCATGCTAATCTCTCGATTTCAACACTGGGAGCTTGTAACCCCTGTCGACGGAGCTTGTCTCCAATTTGCAGCCAGATTGGAAGCATAGTGCTCACTCTTGACAGTTGGCGGCGTTCAGGATTACAAAGCCTAATGGAGCATTGTGTAAGCAGCAACACAAGCAAGGTGAAGCATCCCAAATGGAGTAGCTTCAGGGAGGGGCGTATTCTAGTTCTTGCTGTTTCTTGCAGTGGCAACAAATAAACAGGCGAGCACTTCCCGAGTTGTTCTTGCTGCACGAGACATGCATGGCCGTCAGCTTTATGTGCAAGCATCCAAACGACGCTTTTGGTGAACTGATGTAGGGGGTGGCGCGCGGTATAGATTTTATAGGCAACGTACGTAGCCGTACTATTTAAATAATTTGGTCCAAACTCGCGGAATGTCAGCATGGTTTACGGTTCGTTTCGGAATTTGAGCGTGGATATAAGTTATGTATATGTTCACCACACGAGCGCACAAAATTCTTCAAATTCTAAACAGGACCTTCAAGACATGACCTTGTTGATAGGAAATCCTTCAATCAAGTGCTCTGAAGCTCTCACCACGTCCACATTGAGCTACTACATCATCTGATAAATCTAGTCCATCTAATCATGTCCTTCAATTATTCTCTGCCGTATGAATATCATGTAAAGCTCATGTAAGGACACGTTTGGGAATGCAAGAAAGGAATCAAATACACTGGCACCTGAAATCCTAAACGAATCACTTTGAGAAAAAAAAAAGAGAAGATGAAATCCTACATTAATCAATGCAAGTGGTATAAAACACACATGCTTTATTTGGTGAAGAGCTTACTACTGTATAGATGATGGGGGAGAGAGATGGTTGGAGCTTACTACTATGTTTAGAATCCTTTGAGAAGTAGAGGAAAATGAATTATTCTTAGGGCAGGTACAACGCTACACGTAATCAGTCTTACAATTTAGAGGGCTCTATGGTGCATATTTTTTTAAAAAAAGAAGGATATCTAAATTTCATAGGAAACTTAGTTTTTCCAATGAAGTTTCTTTACAGAAATGATAAAAATACTGAGGTTTTTCATAGCCGGATAAATATCGAGCACCGATACATATAGCTCTCCTTTGGAATGTAAGAATTTTATAGGGAGCTTTTGCATGATTTTGGCATGAAACAGTTCGAACACCGATCGCTGAGTAAAATACCAGGGTTCACGAAGGCGAAAGTGTTATGCGACCATGCGAGTTCGTAGTTCGTAGTACTAATTGGTACGGACTACTACCTAAGTGTTTCGAATACGCAGCATTAATCAAGACAAAGGAGGAAAATCGGAGCCCGCTAGAAAGTTTTTTCGTGCGAGGATGTGTCCGTGTCAAGCTTGCATTTCCTCTGCTGACTTGCGGGGCAGTGATTTTGAGGCGAGGACACGTTCCGGGAGACGGAGAATTCGTGCTGCCTCCGTCGAGTACGGTTCGATTTTATTTTTTTGGTAGTACATGAACCGTGCGAAGCAAAGTGCACGGTCGACCCGGCTCGCGTTTGGTCCCGTTTAGAAGATGTACAACAAAGGCTGCATTTCGCAAATAATTTTGGGGTTCTTTCTTACATGGCGTCCAGAACGGCAAGGGGTCGCTATCGTGGCGGCAACTGATCCTTCAGCTAGTCTCTTCTGCTAAGAAAAACAGAGCATTGAGCAGTTCGATCAAGTGATTGACAGTGTGATTGTGATATACGCACAGAGCCTGCATTTTGCAAGGAAGTAATGTTAAGGTGCTTTCTCGCAAAAGTGTGGCGAACGGCAAGGGTTGCTATCGTGGTAGCGACCGTCGATCAGTTTTGCTAAGGAAACAGAGCGTTGACAAGTTCGCGATTCGATCAGCAGAAATCGGCATCGCTCTAGGCTCCAAGTTCATAATCGAAGTGCGTTTGATTATGATGCATTACGTCGACAGGATCGTCAACGGAGCGGGCCCTCACATGCAAAGCAAATCCCATGTCCAAAAGAGACTGCGTGCGAGACTTTCGGCTGCCGAATTTTGAGTTGGTTCTCACACGTCGAAGCTCTGAAATACACATGCTAAGGAGTAAGGCCAGACTGGGTCGCACGGGAATATTTCTTTGTACCCAGTGTAAATCGAACATATTCACGTGAAAAAAACTTCTTGCGTTCTAGACAAGACAGCTGTGCCCGTCTAGATCTCGTGAAGTCTGAACATTTGTTCACACCTGTCAACCAGTCCTCTGAAACTCCACCACCGTTCGTTCAGAGCACTGCTCGCGGTTGCCGTCGATGGCGTTGCCACCCCGGCGCCTCCGCGAAATCGACGTTGCCAACGCATCCGTGAGCTCTGAGCTTTGACCCCCGACCTTTTTTTTTTTTTTTTTGGAAGCTTGCTTTGACCCCGACCTGCGCGCACGCGAGCGGACGTGCATGAACAGGAGCGTTTCGCGGATCAGCAACGAAACACCGTCCCTGTTGGCGCTCGCTTCAGCCGTGGACTAAACCGGCGGCGTGGTTGGTTGCGTAAGCACGACTAGATAATTCAACAGACTCGCCCGTCCAATGTCAACCTGAAACCCCGGCTGGAAGTTAACTCCGTGCCGCCGTCAGCGGCGTATAAAACAACAACAGGTGGCTGGCTTAGCTGACTGCCTTTCGTAACACGATTAGTTATCTCCGTGGCCGCATTAGCAAATCAGAGTGCGTTTTGCAACTTGCATGTCGAACATGATCATCCATGTTCTGAGGATAGATGAATCCTCATGGTGATTTTTTTCCCCTTCTGAATTTCATTCTTTTCCAGTCACCACTCACCAGTCCTCACCCACCTACTCTTGTGCAGACAAAATTGACGAGGAAACTCGGATCGAACTCCTTGATCAACTCGTCCAAACCGACCTACTCCCCGAGAATCTCTTTGAGATCGGGGAGACATTTTAATATGAGAGCGTCAACGTAGGTGGCCATGGCTGCTCACCATATATTATTCATGCAAATGGTGCCTCAGGAGGTCGTTTTTCTCGGTCTTGAACCTTCTCAAGGACGCAGCAGTCATCAGCGTTTTATGTCAACTTCTCAAGGATGGGCAGCACTCAGCGTTTTTGTCAACCGGATTAGACAGACACGTGGATCCCGTATCAAGTGACGGCAAAGTTTACATTCTGGTGAAGCATCATGATTCATGATTGTTTGGATCAGATCAAGTAGTATTGGGGCACTGTGGAGCCACTCTGATTACCTCTCATACACTTATTTATCGACCCTCTGTTCATTTAAATTATAAGTGGCCCTAAAGCATGTGGAAATGGGTGGATCTTTGGCAATTAAAGTGATTTTTTTGTATGGTCTCTCTCAAAAAAAGTGATTTTTTTGTATGAATATTAGTTACCAAACAAAAAAAAAGTATGAATATCGTATGAGTAAAGGGCTACTTAAAGTAATTTATTGGAAACTATCTTATCTTTACATCTTAGATTGGAAAATTAACACATGATGAAGTTGGATATGCTAGAACAACATATGAATTTATATAAACAGATTCCATTGGGTACCTCAATGTTCTTGCAAGGAAATTGTCGGCATATTCTTAGTATTTTCAGCTCAGAATTCTTGTGAAAATCGTCAGACATGAAGCTTGTTATTTATGTGTTTTTCAACATATACATCCTGTGTTTTTTTCCTCCAACTAATCTCTCCAAACAGGTTACAAGACCAGCCGCAGTTATCCTTTAACCCAGATATACAAGAATGACATGTCAAATTGACTGCAGAAACAATAATATAGTCATGCTACTACAAGACATGCATGCATTGTCTGACTTTATCATACCCAATCATGGCGTGATGACTTGGGTGATGTACAAGATAGCAACATTATTGGATGGGCATGGCGGCCAATGTGGCCGTATCCTTACAGAACATAAAGATTATGGATTAAAATAAAGAAAGGCAGAGGACAAATCGAACTAATTTAGGTCAAAGCCCATGGATGCTGATCTCTCCCTTATTTTGCCCCCCTCCATGTGGAGCATCCATGATAGTAACATTTGAATAAAACTGTGACATAACAATATGAGATAAGTAGCTTTCTTTTCCCGAAGACGTATTATACTGGTTACTTATTGATAGCACAAGCTCATAGCTCAATTATGGCCTCTTGTAAAATACTCTTTTTTTTTTTTTTGCTGAGATTCAAGGCAAATACTAAATTTTTAAGGAAGCTTTGACGCTTCAGAAACTCTCCATTTCGTTCGAGATACCTATGGACCCGTTGTTGCTTTGGAAATACCTTTCCCTCCTTCATCTTTCTCTCCTCTAAATGGTTCTGTTCTGTCAATGTGGCAAAGTGCTGGGAAGAAAGGGCATGGGTCAAAAGCCAAATCTATCTTTGGAGCAGTCAGCCATGGAAGTGGAACTTACTACAGAGCCCCATGCAATTATGTTGTTTTCTTCTCCACCACCAAGAGGTCCCTTGTCAGTTGTCACACAGCTCACAAAAGCTTTTGTCCAAAGCACGTACACCTAACAACAGCCTTTTAATACAGCCAGGATCAACTCCAATGGAGATAAGATTGTACTAACAGTATCCATACAGATACAGCTGCAAAGCCTACAGGATTTTGTAACCATCCGTTCATGGAGCCAACAGTCCAAAAACAGCTGCAAAAGTCTTACCACTTATATGATTTATTACTTTTCCACTAAAGGGCCGTTTGGCAATTGGGAAATGAGAATAGGAATTGGAATAAGAAAATAAGATGGAAGATCTAGACCATTTATTTTTTCATCATATTAGATCTCAACCATCCATTCTTTCAAGAATCATTTCTCAATCCCAAACCCAACCCACATTTCCCAATTGCCAAAAACCACCTAAGTCACACATGGTGGTTAGTTGTTTGGATTTGTGTATTGAAGTAGCAGGGTGAGAGTCATGCACTCAGGCTGCCTTGTCTTTTAGCAAAGCTTCTCAGTGTTTGTCTCCTTTCATCTTTGGTTCAGAATAATTAAGGGCATGTTTGGCGCAGCTTATTGAAAATGGATTATGCACTGTAGCGCACTGTAGCTACAGTGCATAAGCCGAAAAAAGCACCTACATAGCTGTTTATCGGGGCTTCCAATTTTTTTCTGGTGAACAATATATTTCCTGTACCTACATTGCGTAAATAGTGCAATAAACAGGTGGAATAAGCTGTGCCAAACATGTTCTAAAAGCTGACACTTTTTGTGTAAGCACATCTCGAGACTGTAGTTCCAGGCTGCGCTGCACAGATGGAGCCCATATGTCCAGACGGGCGGCGATACACGCCATGAAACTCACGACTAAACCAACTGTGCAAATCAGCCCTACAAAAACGTGAGGATTATAGGTAGTGCGTGCAGTATATTGTTGCAGAATACACTTGAACTTGCCACTTTGTACCTGTACCTGCAAGTAATGCAGATGCAATGATCCAATGAGCATGGCTAGCAGATACTTTGTACAAATAATTCGTGCTTAAGTACAAGGATGGTATGATGCCTACCACATCATGGCTGTCTTTTGCATACTCGTTC
The DNA here is from genome assembly GCA_007726485.1 of Eragrostis curvula. NCBI lineage: Eukaryota > Viridiplantae > Streptophyta > Magnoliopsida > Poales > Poaceae > Eragrostis > Eragrostis curvula. The sequence continues at coordinate 56,741 of RWGY01001066.1, read as the reverse complement.
CTCGTGTTAATTAGTCATGCCATGAGATATCCTCGAGGAATTGCCATGTCAGGCAGATAGACCAGGTAGCAGGAGTGAATCCCACCAAACATCAAGTCAAATGTAGGTCCAAGGATTACTGGATTACCCACATCCAACTCTGACCTTCAAGAGAGTTGTTGCGCCTAATGCTGGGCAGCCAGGTCACAACAGTGTGACCATCAGGTGCTCATTCAGAGTAGCATGTGTAGCGTATCTCCCCAAGTTGCAGTAGAGTATTGGTGCGGTTCTGGTGTGAGGACAGGACAGGAGCGGTTGGATCTCGCAAGCCTTGAATCGGATGCCTTTTCATTTTTAGGACTGAATTAGATGCCTCTAAACGCCGCAGTGTGTTGGCAATAGGTGGGGTTTATCGACAACATATTCAGGCGCGCGTGCACCCTTCGCCTTGATCATACGGCAGGAGCGCGGCACCCGCCGCCAAAGCCAATACACACACGCAGGGCAGCGCGTTTTTGACTCTCAGACAAACTACGTCCAGTTTGTCTCGGGTTAGAGGCCCGTCTATCTGCATCATCAGGAAGAGACTTTTGGGCCTAATTACGGCACCTGTGGCCCATGGGAAATGAAGCTCCCCCAAATCTTGTGCCTTTTTCTAGTACTAGCGGTTTTGCATTTCTATCCTCTTTCTTTTTTCTCACCAACGCTGAAGTTATGATCCAAATAGATAGATGGATGTTATTAGACACCACGACTTCTCAGTTAGCTTTAACAGGCTCAAGTTTATGAACGGTCCCTGGTGCACTAAAAACCTCATAAAATGAAGTTTACGATTCATTTAGTTTGACCTTAATATGTATACTACATGCATCCAGGGTAACAGTCCTAGAGCAACTTGAAATATCAGTTTACGAGTTGGTACACACATTCACATATGATATCCCCACAATGTTGCGGTATTGTAATGATACATTAGTACTTTACAAGTTACAAAAAAAAGGCACTAACTACCGATCCAAGGATTGATATGGTAAGCACAAAGAAACCTAGAGGTAGGATCTTGACAAATTCAGTCCTAGATTTCCATGTGCATGTCTTCATATAAAAACGACTCCTTTGTTCGTCATCCTTGGTTCAACTCGGACAAGTAGATATGCCCGTCAGGAGAAGGGGGGGAGGGGAGGGCTTGTGCCCCTTTACCCCATCTCTCCACGAAAATAAACCTTAAAAAATACTTTTAGCGATCGTTTATTTCGTTCTTGTTACAATTGTATTGTTAACCACTATTCTCATTATTTTATCAACCTTTAAAAATCCACACCACCTGTTGAGATGCAAATACATACGTAAATTTCAAAGTACGTTGCAGATGTTTGATTAAAGATCATTGCTCCATGAAGCACATTTAAGAAGAAAAGTCTTAGAGCATACATAGAATTGGGACGAGTGAGGTAGATGGTTGGTGGTTAGCTTGAGATAATTCCAACTCTTTAGCGTTAAGTTTATTTGAATTTTTTAAAAAGTTCAAGAATAAAATGACCCAAAATTTCCACGTTATCTTGACTCTATTGTAATTCATGTGCCTAATAAAGAAATATATCAGTGATATATTCCTCTATAGTCTATATACACTTAAAAAATGTCTCCACTTCACCTGGCAAGTGGCAAGGCTCTTTAGCTATCCTCCTTACTGATCTTCCTAATCATGGTCATCTTTAATGTAGTTTTCTGTGGCTTTTCATGATATGTGTGTTCATGCATGGGATTAGGTTGCGTTATTTGTGGTCACTAGCGAAGCCAAGTTCAAATTCCCTAGTGCATGTGCTCCCACGGCCAAAAAGATTTTTCCTCTCTAAATAACACAAATTCTGCTCAATCTTATTTGAAAAATTATGCAAAGATGATGAGAGGCACCAAGGTATTTTGCTGGCTTTGCCACTGTTTCGTGTTATGTTGTTACATCTTTCTCACCCTCGTTTTGATGACATATTGTTGTAACTATTTCGTGATTGCAATTATATCTCTCGTTAATGTCGTCTGGTTTTCCTCCTCCCCAAACCGTGGCTGTTTGTTCATGAATCAAGTAGGTAGGCAGATTCTATGGATGATTTTCCATCCCACCGATTTTCGCCTCATGGGCACACAGGAGCCCAGACAAGCTCACATGCAACGCCCAATTCGAGAAATTAGAATTGGACTTATCTAGAAAGTATCTTGAGATATTTCTTTATCGTTCTAGGCCGTCGTTTAGCAATGAAACTACCGCTGTGCTACCGAGAGGGCGATGGAGACTGTGGGCCGTGGGCACAACACCATCTTAGCATTCTAGTCCAAGCAAAGCAACAATTTTATTTCATGTGAACTTCTTTTGTCCAAACGCAAATTCAGACTGAGCAGTGGGCAGAATTTGATTTCCTTTTAGCGCGGCTGCTCTTGGAAACCAATGGTTTCCGAATGGAATGTTATCCAATATCCATCAGCAACCTAATTCGTCATTCTCGGAACCCAAATTGCATCCGATTCTGTCAACAGTTTTCAGGCCCTTGTTCTTGAGCCAAAAGGATGAAACTGCACGCAGAAATTGCAATTTCCGACGCATCGAGGATCAAGCTGCAAATAGGAAAAAGTAGCAGTACACATCAAGAGTTCAAGTCAATCCTTATCCGTTAAGCCGCTATATAAAGCCCTCTCGAGCCAATCCACTTGCGGTTTTCGTTAGCTCGCCACGATATCCACCGAATTAACCGAGAAGCCAAGGACCAACCTGCGAAATGCTGTCCTCCACCGCTCTCCGGCCGATGGCGCCGGCGGCCGCGTCGCTCGCGCACCCCGTCACCGGCGCCTCAATCTCCCTCTCGACCCCGGCGGGGCGGCGTTCGGCGGCGACTTTGGTTCGCGCTGTGCGGAACTATGACTCGATCCCGAAGCGGGAGCCCTTCAGCTCGAGCCGCAGCATCCTCGACGAGTTCCTCAGGCAAGAGAAGCCCCTTGTCCAGCGCACCAAAGACCAGATCACAGGTATCTTAGCTTCTCAGTAGTTCCTCATCTCGTTACACTATAGTACTATTCTCTGAATTTTTAATGCGTGTGATGCGGCGTCCTGCCGGTGTTAACTGGTTAATTTTGTACCGGTTCTAATATTGTTGTTTTGCTGATTGAACTGTACTTGGTTTTGTTGTATAATTAGATGAGTTTGGGATCTATTATCTACTGCAGTTTGAACATTATTTACCATGTTTTGATAAATTTATAGCTACTATGTAATATTGAATGACTGAATCACATATTCGTTCACTGTTTGTGGTGTGGTGATGAACAAACCCAAGTATGCTCTAAGTAGAGCTCAGTTCAGTATTCAGAGGCCCGCACATCACACTTCGATGCAATTCAGTCTTCAGGATGTTCGTCTTAGGTCACTTGATCACTTGAATATTAGTATGGGTTGTGTCTCGCACATGAAGCCTTTACTAGCATGTCGCCCGTGCTCTGCCACAGAGTCACAATAGACACTTGCTAGCTGTTTTGGTACTTCTGCTCCTGAAGGTTGCCTTGCAGATACATAAGTTTTTCATTTTTGCTGCTCCAACTCAACTCCAATTTAATTTGACGTACTTTGAGTTATGAAATTTAGTTTCTAACACTATTATTTTCATTAAAAAAATTGTCTTGGCAAATGTTGGTGATTAGTCTGCACCGTGACACTGTTGGTCTCATAGCTCGGATTGATCTATTTGGGAAAAATCAAACCTGCGTCTCATTGCTAGATCGATCTCTGCTTTTTCCTAATCGAGCACTTGCCCCCAAAGCAAGTTAAATCTAGCGGTAGCCTTTCCAAATTCAGTGCGCACCACCAAAATCGAAGCTGAACCGACTTGTTCTGCTTGATTCAATAAGATAGATGGAGGAGCTCGGGTTCCAGTGATGGAGGATGGTGGTGGATGGACTGCCGCACAAATCGCTGCACTCGCAAGGATGGACCTGGGACGCACTGGCAGACCTCAGGAACGCTCTCGTCGGCAATGCAAAGATATGCCTGCTCAGCCTGCAGTGGCATCTCAAATCGTACAGCTCCCAGTCCAGGGACTGCGGCATGCAGTAGCCACTCTATTCGCAGTCTGGCCTCTCACCGTCGGCGGCAGCCGGAAGGGTTTGCCTAGATCTGCATTGGAAGAAGATGCCGGCTGTTCTTTCTTTTCTCTGCTCTCGGCAGTCACCCGCAAGGACGGGAGGCACAATGGGCCCACCTGTCGGCACGTTACTGAGCTAGGGAGCGGGCGACGAACCATCCACCATCGACTTGCTCTTTCACGGCTGCCAAAGTGAGGAGGCGACGGAGCCACGACCACCGCAAGCCACCAACTCAGAATTTTAAGTATTGTAAAGATACAGCTATTTATGTAACTGAGGTCTGTTAGTAGGCATGTCCTTAATTAGAGATGGAATCGCAGTTTTATTGTAGTTACAGAGGTTGTTTCATGAGATGCAGAATTCAAGCCATGATGTCCTAACGTGAAGTTAGAGGTATCACAAATTACTGTAGTGGTAAATAAAGTTTGGACCGAACCTTCTCTTATATTTGATCAGAAAATCAGGGAAAAAAAAAAATCAGTTCCTTATTTGTGAATCGTGTGTTTCAGATAAGATCTCAACTTGTGCAAGCTTATGCCTGTTATCAGTAGGCTATAAGTTGCTGCGTAAAAACTACCTAACAATGGCTCTTCTTCTGGTACAGATTATTGCACGACCATTGAAGGTGATGAATGTTGCAGCTGTTGGGATGCGTATTTTGAGCTGAATGAACTTGAGGTATTTTCCAGTTAAATCCATTATCACTTCTATAACCTGCAAGAAACGTAGTTCTACTTGTATGTTCGATTCTCAAATTGTATATCTCCATCTGTGCAACAGAAAGAGCTACCTAAAGAGGAAATTGCAAGGATGGTGAAGGATTCAGAGGCAGATGTGAGATACCTTATTCGTAGCATCCATCACCGTTCAAATCTACGGAAGAAGATGGCTGAGAAAGATCAAAAGTCAGTTTCATCAAATTCCCCAGGGCAAACAACGAAGCCAAGACCTTTTCCCATTCCTGACGGATTGCCAAAAACGCAGGAAGAGCTTGATGATGAAGCAGAGGCCCTAATGCCAGACTCTCCTTACACAAGGTTGCTGAGGAGAATGGGGAGGTACCCTGATTGGTACACCCCCCGTCCAGATCATGAAACCGACTGAACCAAGTCATCAACCATCCAAATCAGACCCGGAAAACAAAAGGATACCCAGACTGTCCCATTTGGAGATTTTGTAGCACGATATTACGTGATGAAGTATGAAGACTGAAGCTCGGTGTGGCTTGTGCTAAGATCAGCATTGCAGCTCTACAGATTAGGCAGTGCTTTCCTACTTTGCTCAGTGAGTTGTACAAAATGGTGTGTGTTTTATGGTGTGCAACTCTTCCCTTCAGAACTTAGATAGCATTGTTGAAATGTATTTGAGTGCCCATGTATATATTTGGAAATAATTTTTCTAGATTTGATTAAACTTTTTGGCATCGTAATTGAGAATGACCTATTGTTTTGAGATGAGTTAAGAATTCAGGCTGATGACATTGCAGCTAGACCCAATTTTCTGGATATGGAAATTTTGTAGATGATAAAGCATGCAAGCTGAAAGATGTAGCTTGTGCTTGGATCAGTATTGCAGCTTTCCAGAATAGGCTGCTCTTTGCTCTTTTGCTCCGTGAGTTGCATAAGACTATCTCCAACGGTTTGGGACACCCAAACCCAAAGTAGATGTCAATTTCTACAACATGCTAGACCAAAAAGTCCTGAACTCCAACGGATGACGCAAAACCTGAGACTTTCTTCTTTCTTCCTCTCGCTCTCCCACCGCCACAGCGACGACGCCACCCGAAGCCACTGCGCCGCCGTCGCCCTGAGCTGCTCCGGCCTCCCCCACCCAGGTGGTCGTCGTCTCCGCTACTCCATGGCGAGCTCGTCCGCCGCGGCTCCTGCCCGCGCAGCCAAGGCCCCCGCCTGCGAGCTCAGCCGCAGCCACCGTCGAGCGGGAGGACGGGGAGGGCGGGGTCTAGCAGGAGGGCGGGAAGGGCGGGGTCTAGCGGCCCGGGGCGAGGAGTGCGACTCCGACGAGGAATGGATGGAGGAGCGCGATGTGCCGCTGGGCGATGAGGCCCGTGACGAGGAGCGCGATGTGCTGCTGGGCGCCGGTCCCGCCCCGCTCCGCTCCGTTGCCGGATTCCGAAGCCTCGTCCACCGTCTCCTCCTTCTCCCCGCCCCAGGAGTGGCAGACAGCAGCAGTAGGTCGCCGTCATCAAGAACTGCGTCGAGCGTTCTCCGTTCAAGTTCTCGTCGTGGTCATGCTCGTCGGCATGGTCCGTGGCACCTGCGTCGAGCGTGGGGAAGGGGAGGCGGAGGAAGAGGAGGGAAGGTACACAGGCGGACACAGGGGGGAGGGAGTACGTAGCTGCGGAAGAGCTGCATCTCGCCGAGAACGAGCCGCATTTGCGGGGCGCGGCTAAAAAATGGATAGCCCCTTTGCGTCTTCTGTTGGAGATAGTTTTTCTATGTTTTAAGACCTATTTTGAGTGCAAGTGGCCCAATGGGTCATCTGTTGGAGATAGTTTTAGGGACTTGGCAAAACGGATTTTGTTATTGTAGCTACAGTAGCAAAATCCACAAAAAGCTACGTTTTAACGGATTATAGTTTTTGACAAAAATAGATTCTGCTACAGTGATTTAGCTACAGTACTATAAGCAGAATACATAATCCATTGCAAAAAGCCTCCTTTGTTGGCGATTATGATTTTCAAAACCTGAGATTGTGGAATCTGTATGACAAAACCTGAAGGTGTTTGTTTGTCTGGATTCCACAATCCAGCTTATAGATTATTTCAGTCACTTACAGTGAGATCACAGTGGCAAATGGGTAAATATTTGTATCACAATTTACCAAAAGCTAGTCCTAAACAGATTGTGAATTCTGCCTCGAATTCGGAACCGGGATATAGAATCCAGACTCAAAATTCAACCCTTTGTTCAACTTCTGATTTTAGAATCCAAAATCCAGAATAAAAAAATGGAACAAAAATGGCCGAAGTCGTGCCAAACAGGCTCTAGGTTTATCTAAAGCCCTTTGATTGTAAATGAAGAAACAAAGATGCAAGATGCAATTGTGAGGAAAATTATGCTGTCCTTTTTACAAAATCCGTTGGAAAGTTCTCCATGTCTTATTTCCCGCCTGCTTCATGATGCACATTGTACCTATTTCCATGAATTCATTTGCATTGCATTTTACCACTTTCAGCTGTCTAGGATTTTGCCGCGCTGCTACGGTAGCCTACCCACCAGCCATATGCAGTGCAGCAGCTGTAGCAGCCGGCCAGTAGCCGAACAAGCTCTATCTAATTGTGCAATGCACGGGCCATGATTCTTACTGGCAGGCTGTGGGCCGATTTACGCCGATTGGGCAACAGGACCCAAATCCAGTGAAAAAATAGCCCAGCCCAGCCCAGCCCAAGGACGTTGCAGAAGTCGCAGCCGAAAGGAAAAGGCGATAGATAGATCCTAATCGGAACCTATCGTGAGCAAGGTTTTCAAAATCGACAAAAACCGGCCGATTTTCGCGAAAACCGGACTTACCGGTCCGGTCCGGTAAGTCCGGTTCGCCGATTTTCGAATTTCAAATTTCAAATTTTTTGAAAATTTGAAACAAAAAATATATAAATAAACTAGAAGAAATTTGGAGAAGATTGGTGGAACAAGAACACGAATCGGAATTCGTTTGATGGGGCAAAAAAATCACCGAAGATTTCTGAGCGGAAAAAAAAGGAAAAAAAAGGAAAACTCACCTTATCCCGAATGTCTGACTCCATTATTGGTGGCTGGACCACATCGCCGCGTCGAGTCCGCCCCGAGCACGGCACCTCCCCGCTCCGCTTGGTCGCCGACCGGTTTCCGGTGAGGTCCGCCGCCGTCCGCTGCCGCGAAGGTGGCCACCGACGCCGTGCCGCCTCCGTCGCCCCGATAATCGACGATTTGGGCGCGGTAATCGACGGCGGCGTCGATTCGAAGCCGGGCCAGATCGACGGCGTCGGTTACCGACGGTGTCGCTCGGCTAGCCGCCTCCGCCGCTCGGTAACCGGCCGATTCGGCGCGGCTAGCCGAGGCAGCGCTTCTGCGCAGGTGAGGATTGTTTTTTTTTTTCTTTTTTCTGTTTCTTTGATGTATGCATGAGTTATTTTGTTTAGCGCTAGTATGTTCGATTGATGGTCTATGGACTGAAACAGAATGTGGATGGGTGTCCGATTTTTGTTGGCAATACAAAATATGCTTGCATATGAATATATAAAAATAAAATGAAATTATACATTCGTTATCTGAATTATCCATACATTTGCAATGCCATAATGAAGCTTGTAGGAAAGTTTGTTTCAAGAGGAATATCAAGATGAATGTCTGATGTTTTAATTCAAGTAGCAAAATTGTGATATTGATGATAAATGAACTAACGAAAAATGAACTAACTCAGGACACTTTGATGAAAAATGAACTATTGATGTTAATGAGCATTATTGTTATCTGTGCTTGTATGTTAATGAGCATCCGTTGTTGTAATATGTCCAAAACTATGTGTAGTATATTGAAAACTATGTTGTATATTGTATTTATTCATGAACTATGTCGGACAATTTATGTTGGAGTTATTATGACTTGTGCTATGTTTTATGCATACTATATTGTCAATGTGTGTCTAAGCATATTGGAAATATTTAGCAAAGGTCATGGCGATTTTTTCTACATTTTTTCCATGTTTTTTCGAGGTTTTTCTCACTGTCTCGATTTTCAGTAAAAATCGTCGATTTTCACTGAAAACCGGTCGATTTTCGACGATATCGGTCGATTTTCGAGTTTTTGAATTCAAATTTCGGAATTCAAATTTTTGTCCGGTTTCCGGCCGGTTTCCTCGATTTTCACGAAAATGGGTCGTATCGCTGCGGCTCGGTTTCATTGATACCGTCGATAATTCAAACCTTGATCGTGAGAGAAGTCCCTAGAGAGCGCAGAGCGCCGGCCGGCCCTAGTTCGAGTCGCACCCGCACAGCCGCCACAGTCCTCCACCTTGCTCACTCCCCTCCATCTCTGTCTCTGAATCGATTTCCTCCTCCGTTCCTCTCCACTACTAATATCGGTATATTGGGACTGAGTAGATCCATCCAAACACAAGCAAAAGGCATCCAGACAGAGAGGGAGAGATATAGATCCATGTCGATGCAGTTTTTTATGAAATTGCTTCAAGCTAGCTTGCATCCGCCAGCCTTCTCCCTCGACGACGACGACGATGCTTCCGAGATCCCATGGGTGCTCCTCGAAGAGAAAGCCTACGTTGCCGACTGCAGCAACGACACCACCGCCTCTTCGTATTCCAAGTGCGGCAAGCTGATCCAGGCCACCTTCGTCGCCGCGCGCCCGCCGCGCGTCTCCTACCTCTGCGTCTTCTGCCGCTGCTCAGCCGAGGAGGGTCAGGAGATGATACCGATCGAGCCCTTGGTCATCGCCACCGACGACAACCTCGTCCTCCTCCGCATTGTCGTCGGCCCTGGAAAGGACCTACTCAGCGGTGACGGTTCGGACCTCTACATCTACCGCCCCGCCGGCCACGGGGGGCCGTCGCTCACGCGTCTCGAGCGACCCCCCGGTGATTGCGTCTTCAGACCGAGCCAGGTTGGCCTCATGAGCTGCCTCACCAACCATCATGCCCACCACGACGGGACCAGCAGCCTCTCCTTCCTACGCCCCCACGCCCGCGAGACCTACTACACAGTCGCTGCTCTCTGTGATAACGTGTCCAAGCCAGGTCGCGGGCGGTTCATCCTCTATCTGTACAGTTCCAAGCTCGAAGCTTGGAGTATAACAACCGTCGCAGTGGACGACCAACAGCTCCGGCAGTATCAACAAGGAGGCTTCTTTCCTCATACCAACACCAAGGTCATCGCGATAGGAGGAGAAGATGGCACCATGGGTTTTGTGGACCTTTGGCGGGGCATCCTGCTCTGTGATCTGTTTCGAGTCAGAGACAGCCCCAGGCTTCGGTACGTCCCGCTTCCACAGACAGGCCAGACAGACGAAGGCGATGCACGCATATATCAGGACATTGCTGTTGACAAAGGCCACTTCAAGTACATCCAGCAGCAGCTTCTCTGGAAGCCTTGCCCAGGCTTCAATGGCAAAGGCGGTTGGATGTCTGCCGTATGGAGCAGACCGGTTCCTGCTGCTAGCTCTATGCTTGAGGGTTCTTGGGACATGAACTGCAAGATTGAGTCCTTTGAGATGGCCGTTGGCAACACCCTGGATTTGAAGCTCTTCCCAGACCTGCAGGACGATGAAGGCTTCAACAGGCTCCACATATGTCAACCCACACTCAGCTTGCACGGTGATGGTCGTACTGTTTGCTTCATGGTCAAGACCAACCCCAGGGATGACAAGTCTTGGGTAATTCTCGTAGACATGATGAATAATATGGTGCAAGAAGTGGCTGAGTTCAACACACAAAGATACCCTGCCGTGGGTTTCGCCTACAAGCACAGTAGGATATCCAAATATCTGAAGAGGGCTTCAGGTAATTTTACTCTGGTGCTGCTTGCCTAATTTTAATTGTGTGATTACATCTTCTAATTTGTCTGTTAGCCTGCTCTGTAAATTGAAGTACACATCCATGCTGCTTGGCACATGATGATATAACAAGTTTGGAATTAGAGAAGGTTGAGCTGTATTGTGTCCATCGGTCTTTAGATTTTGGGAATTTGAGTAGTTTGAGATAGTATGAGATTTGTTATTGTATAGTAGTGTCAAGCATCAGAAACATGCTGGGTTTAAGCTTGCAATCAGGTAGAAGAATTCTTTTTGTTCAAAAACATTTTCTCTGCAAACCCAACACCAGACATAATAAGCTACTGGACATCAGAATATTGTCAGGTGAATGGCTTAAATTGAGAATGGATAGCGTAAAAAAGCAACTTAACCTTTAATTCTTAACATGAATTATGGCGGCATGTCTTAGCAGGACTTGAGTAACCATAGGACCATAAGATTTATCTCTGCAGAGGATTCCAAATTCAGATAAGGAATTCTATTGCAACAGACATAGTCTGGTTTGTGCCCATCGGTGTTGTGTATTTTAGTTTTGCTACTGTTCCATAGCATTTAAGCATTGGAATACAAGTCAAGCTGAGAACTGAGAACTACAAACACAGAGTACCTAAGTAGAACTCTAATCTTTTTGACGCAAGATGTAACAGTAAAAGCACAGTTGAGCCCCCCAGACTGGTTTTGTTTTTGGCTGTTTATTGTTGTTGGTGGAGCTCATCTGCAGCAGACTGGGGGACAAGGAGTGGGGAGTAGTGCTCGTCATAGGTTCAGTATGATATTGTCGATTTGGACGGCTGATAGTATGGAAGAGTCTCCAAGTTGGCTATTTTAACACCTGGTAGGTGTTTGTATGGGTAGCTTCAGTAGTGTTCATCCATTGGTTTATGATATGTAAAAACTGATTGTTTGATAGCAGTGAGTTGAGTGAAAACTTGGGGGTATTACAGCGTCGCCGTCCCTGCACCCGCGCCGCGTCGCACGCCTCGCACACACCGGCGGTCATGGCGTTGGGGCGGGGACTGCCTATCTATAACGCGACCTACCGGAAGCTAATGTATAGTGCGGCCCACCACGGCCCTCTATCACCGCGAGCGTCCACTTCCGCATCTCAATCGTGTCGTCTTCTACCTTCCACCCGCAGCACGCCATCCGCCCGCGGCACGCGCCTCGCGGAGAAGAAAGCGGCCGAAGCAATTTCATCCTGGAAAAATTCCATGCCTCAGAACAATCTATCTTTCCCTGGAACAATCCAACCTCTCTCTGGAAAAATTCATCCTAGTATCCAGAACATTTCATCCTCATGTCTAGAACAATTCATCTTCATGGCCAGAGCAAATTGCTGAAAATACTAGAACAATTTTTCTAGCTATTGGAACAGCCGGAGATGAGAGGGATCTCGGGCAGTTGACGAAGTAGGGGAGGAAACGGCGCGGCGCCGGGCAAGGAGGCGGCGCAGGGGAGCGGAACGACCGCGGCGCGGGAAAGCCAGGCGACGACTGGATGACGGCGGCGCGGGGGAGGCCTGGCGGCGGCGGCGCGGCGCAAGTCAGAGGCACGCCGAGGGAACGGAGGTAGGAGAAAGACTCGTGGCCGTTGGATTAGTTTTCTAATACGAATCTTAAAGCGCGCTACATATAGGCTACGGGTAGCGCGCGCTAATTATAGGGAATCCGGTTGGGGCGTGCACGCGAGCTTGGGCTTCCGTCCCGCCGAGGCTGCGTCCCGCGAGCTCGGCCTCTGCGCCGCGCCCCAGGCCGCCCCGCGTCGCCGCCCCCGGCTCCGGCTCCCACCGCGACCGGGCCCGCCCCGCCGCCGCGCTGCTGCGCCTCGGCGGAAGAGAGAGAGAGGGAGCGAGAGAGGAAGACGAGACGAACAGGAAAACGATTCGCGTCGGGTGGTGTTGGTCGCGCGCAAGGTTTACAATACCATTTAGACTGGAAAAACCGGCCCGGAGCGGTAGGCCCGGTTACCGGAAAAACCGATCAGAAACAGGACTAAAATTCAAATGGTGAATTTTGAACCAAAAATTATCGAAATATCCGGTAAACCGGACAACAATCCCGGAAAACTGGAGCCAAAATAAAAAAACCGGTTCAAAGAAGAAAAAAATGAAAAAAAACAAAAAAATTGAAATTTTGAAAAAATCAAAACAAAAAATATGTAAATAAACTAGATGCAATTTGAAGCGCAATGGTGCAACAACAACCCTAAAATCAAAAACCGGTGTACCGGGTAAACCGGACCGGACCGGTTTTTCCGGTTTTCGCAAAAATCGGTCCGGTTTACCGTGGTAATGTAAACCCTGGTCGCGCGATGAAGCTGCCGCATTTGTGCGGGGCGGGGCTACCGGCAGCAAAAACGTGTCTCTCGTTTGGATGATCGGTTGGAGATGTGTTTTTTAGTTTTACACCTCAAATCTTGTAAAAGTCCCAAAATAGACTATCCTTTAGAGATAGTCTAAGACTGTCTCCAACGATGCTGACCCAAAATAGAGAGGAAAAAGGCCAAATGGATGGTGGTGGGCTTTGAAGTACATGATGCAAAAACAAATTTCTCCGACGGAGCTCCCAAATTCCTTCTTCCCCAGTCCGCTCCGCTCTCAACTCGACGCTGGCGCCGTTCCCGCAGGAGGGCTGAGGCCGCTGCCATGGCGCTCGGCGGCTGAAGCGTGGCCGCCAATCCTCTCCATCCCCAATTGCTGCCCTAGAAACTATCCCAATTCGGTAATGGAGGACCTCAATTCTCCGATCCATATCTCACTCCACTCAATTCTTCTCCGCCCTCCATGTTTTTGTTGCAAAACGAGCCCGAAGCTAGCCAGAGCTGCGACAAAAAGAAGGGACCGCCATGGCTGAGCTTGACGTGCCCGTGCCTGGCTGCAGCACCCATGGCCGAGGTCATCCCCGCGCCAGCAGCTGCGGCCGAGGCCGCACCCACGTTGACTGCCCTCGTCGCGGCGCGGAGGAGGGTGAGCGAGAGGGAGGTGAGCGTGAGCGTCTGCAGGTGGAGCGGGAGCAGTGCGAGGAGGCGGGACACGGCGCGCGGCGCAGACAGGAGAAGCGGGTCCAGCGCCAGTGCCTGCGACGGGAGCAGCAGCAGGTCGCGGTCGGAAGCGAACCGCAGCGCCAGGGTCACGGACGAGGCCAGCTGGGCCAGCAGCGACTTCAGCTGCGGCGATGGAGACTGCGGTGGCGGGGACGCCGGCGCCGGAATGGGCGCCGCGCGGCGGGAGCACTTGCGGCCCAAGGCGACCATCCTCTGGAGTCGAGACGGGGCGGAGGGGCCGCGCCGTGCCGGGGGAGTCGAGGAGCGGTGGAGTAGGGGGGAAGGGGAAGGCGGCGCTGGAGGACGAGGAGCGAGCGGCGACGGTTGCGTTGCGGTAGCGAAGAGACTCAATTCTGGGGGACGAAGTGAGCAGGGAGAAAAACGGATGAGCTTGCGCTCATCCGTTGGAGAATGTTTTTCAGGGTTTGAGAACCCATTTTCCATCTAAAGTGCTGAATGCGTCCTCCGTTGGATATAGCCTAAGCCCTCCCCAATGGAGCCCGTTGGTAAGAGACCGCAGTGACATAGCGCCGGAGACGTTTTCTACTAAGTATGCAGCTGCGGTGCATACCAATCTCCAGCAAAACTACGGTACGTGATCACTACCCTGGCTTGATATACGGCAGTGGGTCTTAGAATTAAATGGAGTCGAGTCGAGTAGGGGGCTGTAACACCCCAGCCTGTTTGTACCTTGTTAGTAGTGGTTTCAGCTCAAGTGGTTCAGAAGTGAAGTGAAGTTGTGAAAATAGTCCCATATTGATTGTTTAGGTGGGTGAGAGTCAATATATAACATTTGTTGGTTCCAAACATAGCACCTTCGGGTTAACTTTTTTACACGAAGCAAGACGAAAGCGTAAGAGAAATGCTATGGATATACGCGTGCTCGCCCCACCTGAGAATACTGATCTCATTTTCTCATCTCCTTGGCGTTACGACTCAATGCCTGCTGAAACGCATATAGGCCCTGTTCGTTTCTTTTAGCGCTAAATTTTAGAGGTCTCTAAATAAAGAGAATCTAGTACTAAATAAAGTTTAATGACAAAACCTTTTTACAGATGGGTACATCTTTACGAGACGAATCTAACGAGCCTAAGTAAGCTATGTTTTGCTACAGTCATGCTACAGTAACCATCGTCTAACCACGGATTGCTTACCCTCATTAGATTCGTCTCGCGAATTAGACTAGGGGTTCTGCAGTTAGTTTTGTAATTAAACTTTATTTAATACTCTTAAATAATAAGATTCTTTTTTTTAGACCCCTCTAAATTTTAGACCCCCATAAAACGAACACGCACGTAGACTTTGATTTGGCCGTACACGCCAAAACCGTGGGCCTCGGCCTGTATTGATTTGGCCGTACACGCCAAAATTGTGTCCTAAAACATTGCATAGTTTTATTTTCTTTTGACAGAATTACCCTCGCCCTTTCTTCTTCCTCTCGCCATGGGCTCGCCCGGTCGACACCGCTGCCCGTTTCCCGGCGCTACCCCGCCCCTTCCCGCCCACATCCTGCTCCCGTGTTCCTTCTCGCCATGGCCTCCCTCGGCTTGGCAGTAGTTTTCCCCTCGGGTTCCCCTTCCTTCTTTCCTCCTGTTCCTTGCCGTGCATGTGAGTCGCATGAGCAATACCAGCAGCTCTTAGCCAAACGGAAACACAGCTGCCCTGGGTACAACAGCAAGATGCCAAGAATCTTCTTCTCCCTAGATCCTTTGGACTGGAGCAGCAGCTAGCAATGCGAGCCAGCAAACAATAGCAAGCAGCCGGTAAGCACAGACACCAACAACAGGACATGGTCACAATAGTTTGGAGCAGGGCACAAGCACAGACACCAAAAATAGGACATGTCACAATAGTTTGGAGCAGGGCACAGCAGCCTCACAGACGAGCCGACGTTTGTTAAAAGGACTTGCAGGGTCAGATGAGCAAGATTATCTCACTTAACTCAGGCCAACAAAAAACAACCTAAACACTCGCTAATCACCAGTCATCTACGCTAAATCAATCGTGAAAAGTTATCTCAACCAAATGAGGTAGACAAGGGGTATGTCAGCCATAAGCTGAAAAATAAGGAACTGAGTGTCATCCCATCACGGCATCAATACGCAACATCCAGCTTGTCATCCCATCACGGCATCACCTTCTTATCTGCATGTCTGAAAAATAAGGAACCGAGTGTTCAGAAGGTAACAAGCTAGAGGGGGTACTGTGGAAGTGAGAAATGCCTTAAGATGACACTGCCAAAATAAAAAAAAAAATTCTAAAATATGAATGGACAAGCCATTTGAATAATGATGATCTATATATCTTTTAAAACATACAAGAAACTGATGTTTTATTACTCACTAAGCATGGTTCATCTATTCCTATTGCTCTCGGCTGTAATGCCTTCTTAATAACTTGCAACCTGCATGCAAGATACTGATACTATGCACATCGAAAGAATACAATCAGACCTAGTACAACGCTCAGGGCCACCCAATACCCCTGCCTGATTGGCACTTACACCATACTATGATTAATCAGACATTTCTTTGAACTCATCTATGATCAAACAGCGAAAACACGGATCACAAACACAAAAGAAATTAGCAAACCTCATGCTGAGTTTGAAAAGTTACACATGGGCGAGCGAAATCAAGAATTTGATAATTTTATTTGTCAAAGGCTTCTCACAGGTGTCTTTAGATGGCGCTCATGTAAATTTTGTTAAGGTTGAAGCTGAGGTAATCATTGCTTACTAATTTCTGTGCAAATTAACAAGAAAAAAATCAAACCAGAAAATTCTATATTCCATTAATCTACAGATAGACAAGGCTAGTATTTAGTTTCTTCATTAAGTACCTTTATGGATCCGAGAATTAAAGTTATAGCTTTTCTGACTAGCGACCCCTGTCCTTCTCCTTTTTCTTTTCTAAAGACGCAGCAGTCAAACAGGACATCAAAAGTTGGGAGTTGATTGTAGGACACACTACACCATGTTTTACTTTTGCCAACAGTGAAGTGTAGGGAAAGGTTGTTAATCCTTGTCTTATAATCTGTTGGTAAATGTAACTAAATTTGTTGTCTGATAAAGTGTCGGCAATAGATATATGGGCCAACAAATAAACTGTCGGCGTTGCCCACCAACAGATTAAACGTCGGTAATAGGACCAGCCCACTCACCATGTGTCGGCACATCTCCTTGGGCCCCATCCGATACAAACCCACCAGGCGCCGGCCCACTCCCACAAGACCAAAATGCATCGTTGCAAAGTTCTCAACCCTATCTTCATCCTCTCCACCCAGCCGCCGCTCTCTTTGCACCGCTACAGCAGCCGCCGGCCCGCCACCCCTGTCCGCCGATTGTGACTTGTGTTGGATGGCTAATTTATCTATGGTTAATGGTTGTATGTGGACATCTGACATCTATATTGATTTGAAGTTCAATTGTGTAAATCATGGTGCCTGGCAAGTTTGCCTAATATAAATGGGCTGGCACATCTGTAGTGCAGCTCCAAAACTTTTGCCGACAGTTCTATTGCAACAAATGGCCACACAGCTATTATGGCGCTATTGATTTTTGGTAACATAAAAACTGTCGGCAAAAGTGTCTAACTGTCGGCAGAAGTCTAATTGTCGGCAAAGGATAACTGTCGGCATAGGTATTAACTGTCGGCGTAGGTTGCCTTTTTATCCACAAGTGAACTGTCGGCGTAGGTGTAAACTGTCGGCAAAGGTTTTCCCGACTGCTTCTAACCCGACTGTTTTCTATATGTCGGCAAAACCTTTGTCTACAGTTTAAGTGTCGGCAAAAGTGCCCTTTACCGACAGTAGTAAGTGTTGGCAAAAGTCTGCCATGGTGTAGTGACAGTCAAACTTGGTTCGTTTAATTCAATGAAAAGGGATAACTGGGAATGAATGGGAAGACTGGGGTGACAGAAGAAAAACATGTGACATTCATGTGTAGTCACAGTTATCACCAACCTTGTGTGCTTAAATATTCGGAGGTTCCTGACCATCAAAGATGCACGCCTTATATGCAGACCAAGCACTAGCAAATCTGCAAAACAAAAAGATTATTTTTTTTCTTAAGTGCTAAAATGAAAAGGTAAAAACTAGACCTACAGATTCGAAACTTACATTCCACACATTTTGTCCACAGAAATCAGCTTTTTTATCAGATTTGGCAAGAAATCTTCAAAGATCGAGGCAAGGTATAGCTCTACTTATTCAGGGGCACGGACTTTCACATACTGACTGTTGGGGGATCGAAGGTCTTGGTGGGACAGATCGAAGCCCTCCAACGAGTGATAGAGGTGTTTTGGTTCTGGTGAAGCCTTCGGAGGTTATCGATGCCTTCGAGTCTCCTCGCGAAGCCCTCTTCGCTTGTCGTCGTTGTCTTCTAGTTGGAGCGAAGCCCTCTTTTGTGGTCCGCGGTGCCGGACGAAGAGGTTCTCGTTCAGGTTCCCTGCAGTTCAATTGCGCGAAGCTCTCCTTCTCCCGCGATGCCGGGCGAAGGGGTCAGGTGATTAGAGAGCTCAGAACACGGTGCGAATGATTCTTCCTTTGGCTCGTGGCCCAAAAAACCGATGTCATTCCAGGATCATCTCCCTCCATATTTATAAGGGGGAGAATGATCATATTTACATACATGCCATTGACTGCATAAGCACGGCTCTTAGTTTGATTGTCTTCTCTGCTTTGTCTTCGCCATTGGCTGTTGGTCTTCGCGTGGGTCGGGTAGGGGCTTCGGTGCAGTCCCCGACATCGCGTTCCCCTTCGCGTGTGCCTTCATTTCTTCCGGTTGATTTGTCCCTTGACTCGGATCGCAGCTGTCTTCCCAACATTAGCCCTCAACTGTTGAAAGGAGGTGAGCGAAGCCGTTTCCTTGAAGCAGTTATCTCTTTAGCTGCGATTTTTTCCTTATTTTATTTCTAGTTGTTTATATTTTAGTATATTTCCCTTTTCTTACTTAAACCCTTGGTTGTACGGTTTTTCACCTCAATGTCCCCAGCTTTCTGCAGGTCTTTAAATATGTGTCGCTTTCACCTTTTCCGATTCGTATCTTTTTACCGTCGTGGCTACTTTGTTGGCATCTCCTCTTTCGAAGGTACTTCTTTTCTTCCTTCGATGGCTAGGCAGAAGTCGCCAGCGTTTACTAGGGGTTTCCATTCTCTTCGAGCTGGTTATTTTTTTACAAAGTCTATCTCCGCCTCCCGTTATAAGGGTATCTTTTCGCAGTGCTATTCGGAGTCTGGTGTTGTTGATATAGATTCAATTCGTCTTCCTTTGCATGGTCCAAAGCAAATCCCAGAGATCCGCCTGAAACCTTGAAGCGATGAGTTTGTTGTTTTTTCGTCATTTCTAGATGCCGGACTATCCTTTCCTCCTTCGAGCTTTTTCCTTCGTGTTCTTTCTTTATATCATCTCCAACTTCATCATCTTACTCCTGTTGCTGTCGTAACCATGTCAGCCTTCGCTTGGGCTTGCATTAGCGAAGGTTTAAATCCTGAACCTCATGCCTTTTATCGAGTATACCAGGCTCGGCACACTCCTACTTATGATCATGAGCAACATCTCAGCCCTTGCTTCGGAGTTGTTGGTTTTGAGGCTAGGGAGGGGTTTTTGACGCCTCTTGGTAGCTTCGATCCTCCACCCTTTGATGAATGGGTGAAAGTTTGGTTCTACTATAAATACCTTGACGTCGATTTTTACACTGGGAAAGCTTCTGGCATATGGATTACCAATGACTTAGAGCCTTCGCAGAATGGCTTGGTTTCTCAATGTGTTGATGCCTTCGGGAGGGTTAGTCAGAGAATGACCCTTCGTGACATCCTGGAGGAATGCTTTGCTGCTGGTGTTCTTCCCCTTGCTCGTCGCAGTTGGAGGCCCACTTCTTTTGGTAGAAATAAGTTTGGCTTAAGAATGCCAGTTTTTCCTTCGATAACGGGACCCTGTATGATTCTTCCTTGTGCTTCGTTGCCTTTGATAGCTTCCTCTTGTTTTCTTCCCCCTTTTTTTATTCCTTCAGCTTACACTTCGTTGCTTTTGCAGGCTTCAATCTCTGGTCACCTCAAGACCGAGTTATTTCTTTTCTTGGGAAGTTCTCTCGGAAGGAGTGGGTTGAAAGCACTCGAAGGGGCATCAGTGTTCGAATTAATCGGTTTTATCTGAGCTTCGACTTGTGCCTTCACAATCGTCCTTTTCCTGAGGACAATTCGTGTGAAAGAGATATCTTTCCCTACTTCAGTGTTTCAGGCTCTTTGACCGTTGAGATGGATCCTTCGCTGGCAGTTGTTACTCCCGATGTTGAGTCCATTCCCAGGAATACTGAAATTCCATCTTCGCCAGGTTCTCTTCTTGTGCCGACTTATTCTCTTATCTTTGAAGAACCGTCTCCTGACGCTCCTTCGAATTCAGCTATTCCTCCTGCTGCGCTTGATATTGCTTGCGAGAGTTCTTCGCTGGTACCTTCGGTGGGTTTGCAAGTTTCTCCAGCTGTTGTTTCGGATGCTGTCTGTACAGCTGGGGTTACAAAAAGGTCTGAATTGATTAATTCCTGTCCGCTGGTTCCTGAGTGTTCAAAAGGTACTTTTGGTCTTCCGAAGAAGTCTTCGTTTTTCGGTTTACTTGGCAAGCGGAAACTTTCAGAGGTTTCGGGTCCAAGTCAGGATATTACTTCTACTTCGGGTACTGCTTTGCCTTTGAGTGGCGTCGCTGTCTCGCCTTCGCAATCTTCAAATCCTGGTATTCATTTTCAAAGGATTGCTTTTCCTCTTTCTTTCTTTCTCTTCTTCTTCTTTTTTTTTATTGTTATTATTCTCATGATCCTTCGCTTATCTTCCTTTTTCTTTAGATGCTTCGAGCTTAGGGTCTTTTGAACTGGATGTTGAAACCCTGCTATCGTCTATCAATGACGACATTCAGACTTCGGGTGCTCTTGAATCTGCTGCCCGCAAGGTCCGGTTTCCGAAGGTTGAGCTTGGTCTGTCAAACCTTTCGGGTGACGTTCTCTTTCGTTCCCTGGTTGCTCATCAAATCAAGGTTAGTATTTTACATGTCCCCTTTTTTCTCTCTCTCTCTCTCTTTTTGTTATGTACTTCGTGTTTCTTCTAACAGCTTCGCTTCTTCCTTTTTTCAGTCTATTATTCTTGCTCGAGCTTGCGCTCGTGAGTTCCAAGATTCTTCTGGTGATTCGCTACTCGTGTCGTCTCTTCAGGCCTCTCTTTCTGCGAAGGATGATTCCCTGAAAGCTTCTTCTGTTGCCACGTCTGACTTGCTGGCTGAGGTTGAGGTCCTTCGAAGCCATAAATCTAGGGTTATTTCTGATCTGTCTGTTCTTGAAGAAAAGATTCGCGAAAGGAAGGCTTCACTGGAGAAGGAGAAGTTGTTTAATGAGCATCTTTTGCCCCGTCTATCGAAGGCGTCTCAGCTAAAGATGTCTTCTGTTGATAACTCCTTCGCTAAATCCCTTGTCCTTTGTGATCTTGTCAAGGAGCTGTTTCAGGCACTTGGAGCAAAATATGATGAGGTGCCGGCAGATACTTCTTTGGAGGTTTTGGGCGAGTGGCTTCGTTTGAACCTGGCTGGTCTTGTTGAAATATGCAGGAGATTTTCTTATGATGCTGTGATTCTTATGATTCGAGATCTTCTCCACAGCTTCTCTTGCGAAGGTAGCGATGCTATTAACTTGGTCAGTCATTCTGATTTTTCAATGAAGCCTTCGGATCCTTCTCATGATTTCGGTGCTGTCGAAGGCAAGTGTATGTGTCTGATTAATGACTTCTGGTGGAATAGGGTCAAGTGTCTTGTTCCTGACTTTTCTGAAGGCTCTTCTTGAACTCCTTCGAATGGTTGTAGATAGCCTTTTTGGATGTCCTTTGATATGTATTTATTTTGGATACACTTTTTTGATGTAATATTTGCTTTATCAGAACTCTGAAGCTTTATTGCATCCAATATCTTACTCATGTACTTCATGTTCTGCGATGACTTCGAGCTCTGTATTGAGCCTTCGAATTTTCGTAGCCTTGTGTAAGCGCACCTTGTGATTATTTATTCACCTTTGCTCCTCTGTAATGACAAGCGAAGCCCTCTTCGCTTGTCATTTTCATAGCTTTGATGTCCAGATGTAATGGGTTGCTTCGTAACTTCATCTGCCTTCGTCTGGTTTTGACGAAGGAAATCCGGATACGTTTTGTTTTCCTATTTCTGTCTTCGCTGTATGCGAAGGTATACTTTTGTTCGTCATTCTCTCCTTTTGTGGCTTACTTTGCCTTTTTGGAGGGTGACTGCTTCGTTATTTTTGGCGGGTTCCTTTTTGAATTTTTGTGATGACTCTTTTGAGTCTCTTTTTATAACATTGGCTTCGCTTTTCTTAGCGAAGGCCTTTTGGTTGGCTCTCTCATAGCCCTTGGGTGGTAATTTTGCTTCTGACGAAAAATTACCGTTTCGGCTCTTTTGCCTTTAATTTTTGCTTCGCAGTCTTTGCGAAGATAGGGGCATTCTTTCTGCCTTTTTGGCGAATTTCTGTTTTTAAATTGAATTCCTTCCTTTCTGTCTTGTGTTACGACGAGGCTTTGTCTTCTTGAGGATTTGGCCCTCCTAATTCTCTTTTCGAAGGTAGATGCGATTTTTTCTACCTTCGAAAGAGCGAATCTGAGCCGTCTATCTGTAAGGCAGGTATTTACCACCTTGTTTTGTAATTCGACGAGGGGGTTTCTCTTTTTTTTTTCTTCTATTAGAAGCTTTGCTTCAATGATATTCTTCCGAAGGTGGACTTGTTTTTCTGCCTTTTATCGGCGAATTCGAAGCGTCTGCTTTTATAGCAGGTATTCGTCATCATGTCCTGTAATACGACAAGGTTCCCTTCCCTTTATAGGAAAAAGAGAGATATTTTTGTAGGCGTCTGGAATGTTCTTCCTTGGTGTATATATATACATGAGGTATCTCTGTCTTTTTATTCAACTTCTTCAGTCTTCTTTGCTTCATGGAGGCTTTGTGGGATCGACTCCATCGAGGCATAGTGAAGGATCTGACACGTCATGGCTATAAGCGCGGAGATGCTCTTCCACAGGATCTTATGGACCACTTCGACGAGCTTGATCGATTGAGTGCGAGAAACGCTATTGTTGAAGTTCCTCCACAACCAGTTCCTCTTGCTATTGTTCCTCCTGATATTATCATCATTAGTGATGATGAGAGCTCCGAAGGTCGTCAAGTTAGGCCTTCGCCTCCGGTTGGGGTGGCTAGTCGGACTCGTAGCAAGTCGAAGAAGTAGGTGTTTGTGTCTTCGTATTTTTGTAACTTCGTGTTGGATAATAAAGAACGTCTTTCGCTTTGTGTCTTGTTACTCTTCGATCTTATAATCCTGGAGAAGGCTTCATTATCTTGGTGAAGGCTTTATAGTCTTGAGGGGTGCTTCCCTGTGAAAGAGCCCAAGAGGGAACGAAGATTAATATTCGACATATATAAAATGCAGCAGACATAATATATGTATGAAAGGCTTCGTTTATGAGATTTTGTTTTTGTAGCAAGCTTCGCTTCGCGTTGTGCGGTGTTGGGTTTGCCGTGTGTTCGACCCACGGACGGCGCCAAATGTTGGGGGATCGAAGGTCTTGGTGGGACAGATCGAAGCCCTCCAACGAGTGATAGAGGTGTTTTGGTTCTGGTGAAGCCTTCGGAGGTTATCGATGCCTTCGAGTCTCCTCGCGAAGCCCTCTTCGCTTGTCGTCGTTGTCTTCTAGTTGGAGCGAAGCCCTCTTTTGTGGTCCGCGGTGCCGGACGAAGAGGTTCTCGTTCAGGTTCCCTGCAGTTCAATTGCGCGAAGCTCTCCTTCTCCCGCGATGCCGGGCGAAGGGGTCAGGTGATTAGAGAGCTCAGAACACGGTGCGAATGATTCTTCCTTTGGCTCGTGGCCCAAAAAACCGATGTCATTCCAGGATCATATCCCTCCATATTTATAAGGGGGAGAATGATCATATTTACATGCATGCCATTGACTGTATAAGCACGGCTCTTAGTTTGATTGTCTTCTCCGTTTTGTCTTCGCCATTGGCTGTTGGTCTTCGCGTGGGTCGGGTAGGGGCTTCGGTGCAGTCCCCGACATCGTGTTCCCCTTCGCGTGTGCCTTCATTTCTTCCGGTTGATTCGTCCCTTAACTCGGATCGCAGCTGTCTTCCCAACACTGACCAAGATGTGTATGGCCATTTCTGTTATAAGCTAACAAGGACCAGCTAGTGTTGATATACCTTGACAACTCCCTCCTTGTTCCCTCATTGTTCCCATTGTCCTGATCAACTCCCTCTTCTGCCTTCTTTCCATCAGGCCCAGAAGTACCAGCCCCCGCCTCAGCATTCTTTTGTAGCTTCTCAGAAGACATCTCAACCTTGCCCATGTTTTGACTGCCCTTCTCATCCACTGTGGCCACTTTCCCCTGCTGTACCTTGTTAGTTCTATTATGTTCCCGTCCTTCAAATTGAAACTCGTGAAGTAATCTTAGAATGTCCACTCTCTTTGCTACCTCATTCCAATCTGTTGGATACGGTTCTTCAGTGAAAGAGTTCCCAAAAGCTGCCGATCTCTCCAGGTTAAAGTCTTTCCTTGATTGATGTATTCCATCGATAAGGATCTTGCGACCCATTGAGGAGCAAAAAGCGGGATGGTACCGCACATACTCTACGAATTCTGCATCGAGCTCTGTTGCACATGACAGATCTCTCTTCAGTTGTGTAAAATACAATGGCAAGCGACCGTGAACATCCTTAAAAG
Organism: Eragrostis curvula; assembly: GCA_007726485.1. NCBI lineage: Eukaryota > Viridiplantae > Streptophyta > Magnoliopsida > Poales > Poaceae > Eragrostis > Eragrostis curvula. The sequence continues at coordinate 32,304 of RWGY01001066.1, read as the reverse complement.
AAGGTTCAACAGCAGTCCAAATCTCTTGAGGGCTCGTTCGGTTGTTCAGGAACTAATCCTCAAACTGATCCATTCAGGGGCAGGAACGAGTGGTTCCACTCGTTTCACTCATTCCTGCTGTCACTGCTTGATCCATTCAGGGGCAGGAATTTCCATTCCTGACATGCTGTTCGGCAAGCCAGGACTTGGCCCAGTAACTCCTCATTTCACGTCTCAAATTGATACAGCAGCCAAAATTATATGGAATCAATCACAAAATAGCACAACAGAATGTGTCTACTTGCTCATACATGAACATACACACAGATCAAGTAACTGAACTAGAATTATTTTTTTTAAAAAAAAGAGGCTAACTGAACTAGCCATCTGCTCATGAATTCACAACCTGAACTGCAGCCTAACAGATCATAACTTAACATGTCTCACAGACCATGATTCTAAATATAGAAGAGGTATGCAGCCCAACTGTCACTCTCACATATCACAACCTGACCATTTATTATTCCAGATTTGGTGCCCCTAATGATGTTGTCATAAGCATGCTCTTGTCTTCCTCAACATTTCTGCAAAGAAGAACCAAAATTGTACCATAAGGATCCAAAAATCTGTATAGGAATATGGGTTCAAGCAAATGAGAAGAATTCTCGAAGAAAATCAAGCAGGCACGCAAACTGAAAACTAGTCATAGGCAACCAAATAGAAGTGATACCTTATGGTTAATTTCAACTTATCATTAAAATTTTGTGATCAGTTCAGTTGCTATTGACATTTGCTTATGCCAGAAAAATGGAGATAGCAAGGTACTAGTTGAAAAGGCCTATATGACTGCATTCACAAAAGGTTGCCCAAGGGGGCAAAAAAATCACATGATGTTTACTCTGAAGAATGCATGCATTCCCGATTTTGCAGACGAGCCAAACAAGCTAAAACATTTGCATAGTTCAGCACAATTAGTTATCGACATGTCACCACAATGCTGGAGCATAACAAATTCCTATTCTGAATATACTGAATAAATTAATCGACATTTGATTTGCTTACACAATACAGACCAAATATATGAATGTATAATCTGAATATTCTGAATGTACAAACTGTCTCTCCTGCAGCCTACAGACAGCAAATTCATGCTAAGCTTCGATTTCTCGATCAAGCTAGTGATCAAATATTTCCCTGGCTAATTAACTACCTTCTACCTGGTTGATTCCTCTATATGACGCTACTTCATTGCCATAAACGCGCGTGTAGCAAATGCACAGATGGAACAGTGCGCAAGGACTCTTTCGCTCAATCAATCGTCTCCACTCCGGCGAGCTGCAAGAAGTGCGTAGTTGCAAGTGGCTCCAGCACGCGCGGCTAGCTCACCGGCGCCTGACCAGCGGGAACCACAGGTCCTGAAAGCAGGATTGGTAGGAGATGAGCAGCAGGACGAGCGCATGCACCAGCGCCACGCCCCACGGCGAGTCGGCGACGACGCGTCGCGCTGCTGGCCGTACCAGCTGGGCTGCTCGCCCACCCGCGGCGACACAAGCAGCGACGAGAGGCTGCCGCTGCCGGCTTGCGAGCATTATGCCGCCCGCCCCCCTGCGCCACCCAAGCTGATCTGCCGCGCGCCATGCTCCCCCAACCCACGGGCTCCCGCTTCGCCGACAGCCTCACCCACAGATCCAAAAATCGCCGTCCGCCCCTTCTAATCCAAGAATCGCCGTCCAAGATCCAAGAACCAGGATGAAGGGGAGAGAAGGGGATAGGGAGACCTCGTACCGCCGTACCGGCGAGAATTGGAAAGGATTTGGCCGCGTAAACGCCGTGGTGTCGCGCCGCGTTGCCGTCCCGACGAGCTGCGCCGCCCGTCGCCGTCGCCCTCTGCCTCGCGGTCGCGTGCGTGCGGTGCTGGAGTGGTTCCACGGGGTCGGACACTTGGAGCAATTCCCAGTGTTTTGTTGGGCTCAGTGCCAGGATTGGGGTCGGTGGGAATCTAACCCAAACATAACCGAACAACATTTCCAGCCCACTCCAGGATTCTCTCCGAATCATAAAAACCCACTGGATTTGGGCCTAAATCCTAGCCATTCCATGTGAAACGAACAAGCCCTGAAGAGGCTTAATGCCATGACGGGGATCTTCTTTCTTTCTGCCGCAAGGCCTTCTTGCAATCAAAAGCTTCTTGCTCTTTGGGTCTTCTGTTAACTGAACGAACATAAGGTCTTCTACAGTGAGCTCCCCATCAAATGATTCTCCATCAAGAAGTAGATCCAGGCCGTCCCAAACGATTATGCGAAGGTGCTCTCTACCATGTGCAGTCGCAACAGAATGAGTAGAGCGATTTCCACAGAGAGACTCTCTGTGAACGAGGCCTCGTGTCTAGGGTTTCCTTTACATAGTTGATCCTGCACAGAGAACCATACACATAATCATTAACCAAAATATTCCAGCAATAGAGTGGCACAATCAAAAGGATTTACTGAAATGATTACAAATATCATCATGGTAACTAAACAAGGAATGAATTTAGATGGGCAGGTGCTTTTCATTGATACAGCAGTAAGTTCAGCAAATCATGGGATAAAGAGTCTACTTTACTGATAAACAAAAGGTAAAGTAACAGGTTACAAATGACAGCTTAGGTACTCTCTGTCCGGATTATATGGCTATATTGCTAGCTGCTTTGTCAGCGAGGAAAAGTAAAAGTAAACGATGATTGCATGATGGCCTATGGTTAAAGTAAAAAAGGCAGCTTTCTATTGAGTTGAACCGGTCATTAGCCTTCTCAGCCGTCTATCTGCTAATTAACGGTGAGAGTTGTTTTTGGGTCCTGACACCGTGAAGCTAGAAATACGCCAAATAATCATAGTGGAGCATGAGTTAACAGCAGAATAGGCATAGAATTGATGGAAAATTGCGAATCCTATCGTCCAACCAAAATTCTCTTGAGACAACTAAACGCTTTTGTACAGCCATTACACCACACATTTATAGGGCACACCGCACACCACCGGATATGAGTTTTAAAGCCTAACCAGATTTTTTTTTTACAATAGTGTCCACATAAAAGACTTATACAACAACAACACCACCACCAACAACAACATAGCCTTTTGTCCCAAGCAAGTTGGGTTAGGCTAGAGATGAAATCCACAAAAAACAAAGACAAGAGAACACATAAAAGACTTATAATGTTCAGATTTAAATATTGGTTATTCCAAAGCACAAACTCTTTTTCACAATTGCTTTACCTTTTCCATAAACTAATTTTTAGCAAAACAGCATGCTTGCTGGTGCTTTGCTAACCAGATGATAACAACCAGCAGTTTGTTTTAAGTTCAGCTTATAAATAGAAAAAAAAAGTTTTGCAAATTTAGATAACAATATAACAACAGAGGTGGCAATCACACAAAGGCTCGCACTAAATGTCGTATTGTGCTTGAAATTTTCAGTAAGAATAATACAGGCACAAAAGCACTAAAAGAGGCAAATACCTGTAAGGTAAATTTTTGAACTCTATGGAAGCATTTTCAAAAGTAGCTCCACTTTCCTTACAGAATTTACTTGCTGCTCCACCGAGCCAATACTCGCTGGTCCCTTGTTCGTTGCAGACACGCATAGCGAGTGCTTTATTGTGATACACCAACTCATTAAAGTTGATTTGCAAACGAGGCCCGGTGGGACAAAGAGCTTGATTTTTGTAACTTTCATCCCTAAAAACACACTTAGTTAGTTGGTACAAACAAAAATAAAAAAACAACTATATATTCCAACAATTTACAGAAACTATAAGGAAGCATATCGCGAAAGCAAAGCACTCACTTCATTAGAAAACCAACTAATTTGTTCTCAATGGATTCCAACTCTGCAGCTGTAGATGAACCATACAATGCTGTAGATGCAAAGGACGGCCTCACAGGCATTGAGGGGGGTTCAAAGATGGGAGGTGAAGGTACAGAACTGCTCTGACGGCGGCCTGAGCCTCCCTGGCGGCCGGTAGCAGATAGACTCTGGCTGCTAGAATGATGCCCTGAGCTGCCTTGGTGATGCGTATCAGAAGGAAATTCAGCCTGGTAGCTTTGATGAACTTGGTTTGACTTTGAGCCTCCCTGGTGAGTGGGAGGGCTTGAGCGGAGGCCCTGTTGATTGACACCAGAGTCATAAGGTGCAGATAGAGGGCGCTGGTGCCGACTGGCACGAGAGTCATAAGGGGGGGACGGAGGGCGCTGATGCCGACTGCCACGAGAGTCGTAAGCGGGGGAGGGAGGGCGCTGGTATCGACTGCCACCAGAGCCGTAAGCGGGGGATGGAGGGCGTTGATACAGACTGGCACTAGAGTCGTAAGGTGGAGATGGGGCACGAGAGTCGTAACCAGGAGATGGAGGACACTGGTATGGTGGAGATGGGGCGCGAGAGTCGTAAGGTGGAGATGGCGGGTAAGTGTGCAAAGGGTATGTATGCTGGGGGGGCGGTACGAAATGCCATTGGTGGAGGATGCATTGGGTAGTTCATGAAGACTGGAGAGAGAGATTCGGGGTCCTGGAGCAAGACCGGTCCGTATCCCTGCAGGTGAGGCGTGTGGTAGCCCATCGCCGGTGTGAAGTGCTCACCTTCTCCACAGACGAGCTGCGAAGGCGAATGGCGGGAGGTTGCGGCCGAGGAGGAGGTGACAGGAGACGGAGATGTTGAAGATTGCCGTGGGTGGAACTCCTCGGCGTAGATGGAGAGCCCCAAATGCAGCGGGGTGTTGCTTTCGGCCGAAGCGCCGACCTCCTGGTTCACGGTCACGACAGCCCCATCTTTGACCGGGTCGGAGCTCCCGGCGTCGACCAGGTCGGAGCTCCCGGCGCCCTCGGAGTTGATCTGCCGGTGATGACTCGAGGCCGAAGCATCGCCCTCCTGGTTCTCCGTCCCGACAGCCACAGAGTCGATCAGCCGCTAGCCACAGATCCCGGCGGCCCCGGAGTTGCTCCGCAGGCCGTGACTCCCGGCCGAGGCCCCAAGCTGCTGCTTCGAGATACCAGCGGCCTCGGGCTCAAGGTGATGTACGTCGGTCTCGGCCCCATCATCTTTGGTGGTCTCGCTCATGGCGTTTGGAGGAGGGGGAGGAGGAGGCGGCGGTGGCGGAGAGGAATCGGGGTGCGAAGGGGGGGGGGGGGGGGGTAGGGATTTAGGGTTTGGACCTAGTCGAATGATCGGATGGTCCAATTTTCATCTGTGTGAACCCAGTGAGAAAATGGTGTGTCCGTGTGTTTTTGGTGTCGTACAGCTACCGTCTCCAAATTCAGATGGCTTGTTTATGTACTACTGTCTGTGTGTATGGAATAATTTTTTTGCACAATGACGATTTTTTTTATAAAAGTGACCTTACTGAGATCAGTTAAGAATGCCCTAAAAAAAAAAAGATCAGTTAAGAATGGTATGACTGATTAATTGTTGCAGCTCAACCATAGCCGTGGACATGGCCGACGCGGAGTATACCGTTGCCTCGTCGTCCTCCGTCGCCAGTGTATTCTACGGCCCCACCGGCTCATCGACTCACCACTTCCATCCCAATTCCATAAATGCCCCTACTTTCCGCAGACTCCCTCGCAATTCACCGTCTCCAAGAAGGGCAGATCCGACTCGACTACTCTTCTAGTCCGCCACGCCGCGGCGCCGCGCGCCTCCTCCCCTTTCCGGTTTCCTGGGGGGAAGATCCCGCCATGCCCGGCCTGGACTGGGACCTCAACTTGGAACCGGACCAGCAGCCCGTTGCCAGGCGCCTCAGCTTCTCCGACGCCGACTCCGCCGACCCGCTCCGCGCGTCCGACCCGCTCCAGATGAACAAGCATCCGCGTCTTCCTACGATTGTGGAGAACGACTCCGGGGAGGAGGAGGAGGGGGCGGCGGCGGCGGCGGAGACGCCCGTCCGCCCACCGCAGCGCGCGCGGGTGACGTCGTCCAGCTCGCCGTACCCGGCGCAGGGCGGGATGCCGCATCCGACCACCGCACCCGTCGCCACGCCGCTGGTGTTTGCGCCTTCTGCGCCGTTGCAGTCCCAGCAGCAGCAGCTGCAGGAGGCGGCTGCGGCGGCGGCGAGGTCGCAGTACCAGCGGCAGCTGAAGGAGGCCGCTGCGGCGGCCGCGAGGTCGGAGTACCAGCGGCAGCTTCAGGCGGCGGCGACGCAGCAGCAGAAGCAGGGGTTTCCGCTGGCGCTGGTGCCGCAGCTGAGGCTGCTCACTGTCGCTAGGCACCCCGCCGGGTACGAGACCAAGTGGAGCGAGCTGCACCCTATGTGCCAGAGGTTTCTGCTCTGCATCGAGTACGGCTCTCTCCTCATTCTCTCGCTCCTCCTGTGTTTCAGTTCAGAGATTGGTGAGTCTGCGTTTCGCGGTCAGGATTAGGAGTTGGGGTGTTCCTTTTAGGTTGATTTCATTGGGTTCCTGATTTATGTGAAGCGAATGGAAGGCGCATTGTGCTATTGATACCTGAAATTTGGGTACAATGTTAGTTCTCAATCTGGTCGGGAGACACTTCAATTTACGTTGGTTACACTGCTAAACGAGTTCTTGAGGATAATTTTAGGTGGAATTGTTTGTAGAGACCTGAATTGTGGTTTTCTTGGGTCGTGCAGTGATCTGGATGTTGGATGACATTTCGATTTCAGTTTGGTAGCATTTCGTGTTTGATTTCATCAAAATAATTTTAGGGCGCATTGTCTTGTTGAGACCTGAATTATGGGTTTCTTGGATGTGATACATTTCAAAATAGTTTCGAGATTGTTTTTTCTTCTTTCGCCGCCATATTTGTTTCTGTTGGTTTCTTGGCTTAAGCTCTTCAGGTTTTCCGGGGCTTTGAGCAGGTTGTTGGTGTGACACTTAGAACTGTGACACCATTTCAGATGGAATTTCTTGGATGAAGATTCTATTATGCATTGTTTCCAGTGTTTTATGACAATGGGCCAATTGTGACTTTCTTCATTCAGGGAAATACTGATGGAGCACAAGTACCAGAGTCAGTTGTTGGATCAGTGCAGCTGGCTCCATGACCCATCGTTGTACAACAGGAGTTTTGAACTTGATGCAAGTCAGATTACACAGGTTTGGTTTTAGTTCTGGTTTAGCTAGTTATTTAATCTGATGAGATGTATCTTTTATGGAGTAGTCACTTTGATAATGTTGCATCCTGCACAGATGACTGTATCAACAGCTAACATAAGAGTATTTAGGTTATTTATTTGCATCGCATAATTGGCAGTCACTTCAGTAATGTCTCAGGCTTTCCAAGATTGTGTAAATTTCTTATAAATGTGTTCCGGCCTTCAAAGATCAGTGCAAACTATCTTGTATTAAATATATATGTCAGTTTGCTTTTAGAGTATTTATTTATCTTTTGCGGTGAATTCTGCTGGCAGATTGCTTGAATAAACTTTAGCATTGTCATCGTGTATATGTTCTCTTCAGGTGGAAGAAAATGGAGACATTAGAAGCACCTAGTGTCAAAAATTGGGGTAACATGTCTGTGTGTTATAGGTTGCTTGTTAGAGTTTTTTTTTTTGATAGGTTACTTTCTAGAACTTACTTCCAATCGAAAAGGTGCTAGGATGTATAAGAAGCAGGGTAAATTGTTTGTCATAATGCATGAATTCATCTGCATCAAGTAACACCTTCAACTGAAGTAATATTTTGTCATATGAAGTTTTGTTTTCTGTAACAGGAGGTTCGATCTACCTCCACCATCATGGACAGAGAGAAAGTTTCTATTAAGGGCTTAGCTGCTGTTGTCAAACAAATGATGTGGAACACAGATACTGCTCTATGTTCATTAAAAAAGCTGAGATCAAGGTTTATTCAACGAGGTGCTGGAGGTGCAGCTGGTTATGCAAATCACCCTGGATCTTTTGGTGGTTATACTGAATTTAATCAGCGGTTGACAAAGGCACCAACCTTTTGCTGCTATAGTGGTGCTCCAAGGCGCCCTTCTCCCTTCATACAACTCTGTGTTGCCAGGTTGGAGGAGCGCATTGGAGAATGTCTCAAATGGATAGAAGAACTGGAACAGCTCCTTCAAACGAAGAATGATAAGTCTTTTCTGGAATCATTGGAGTCTCTGTCAAAAGTTATGTCTAATGTGCATGACTATTTCATGCATATGGCTTCAAAGGTAATATATGGCACGATATACTTCGTATTTTATTACACGATAGGAAAAAACATGTGATATTAGAATGTAGAAATACGAAGTATAAAAATACACAGATACAGTTGTTAATACCGTTTCTATCTTGTGATCTGTACCTTGAAATAATTTCTTCCTTCTAATATATATGATGATTCTTATTGGAAACTTTGTCCATGTAAAATCTCTTTGATACAAAACTTATGTTTTTGTTTTCTCAGGTGGAAGATATTCATCAAGCTGTTGAAGCAATGAAGATTCAGTATCTGAATGATCGGAGTTGCAGAGGTGATTGGAATGATCCTTTTGTTGAGGCAGATAGAAGAGAGTCAGCTAAACAAGAAGCAGCTGTCAGAACAATCCATCCAACATTGCATCTATCACCTCCAAGCCAGCCAACGCCACCTATTACCGCATCAGTGATGGCTAGCCAACTGCAGCAAAATTCATTCCCTGCTGTAGGAACCTTCCCAAGCTCTGGTCCAACTCTTCCGCTGCCTTTACTTTTGCCTACATCCAGCACGCAACCAAGGCCTGCTCCAGTAACTAACTCTTTCAGTTCATCTAGTACCACATCATCTAATACTTCCCTTTTCACAACACCACCTGGAGGTATACATCACAATGTATATGCAGTTGGATAGCGGCAGTTGCTTCTTTTTTCATAAGTTTCAGTTCGTTGATATCTTGCGAAAAAATATCGTATAAAATTCATTCCCTGCTGTAGGAACCTTTCCAAGTGCTGGTCCAACTCTTCCGCAGCCTTTGATTTTGCCTACATCCAGCACGCAACCAAGGCCTGCTCCTGTAACCAACCTGTTCAGTTCATCTAGTATCACATCTTCTAGTACTTCACTTTTGACACCACCTGGAGGTATACATCACAATTCACACTATACATGCAGTTGGATAGTGGCAGTGGCATCTTGATTTATACGTTTAAATTCGTTGACATCTTGAAAAAAAATGTTTACTTGAACATCTAATCGTTCCTGGAATCCGCATTGCCGATATAGATGTGGTCAATATCATTACCATACCTTTTTCATTCTAAATTTGCATAATCAGTTCATTATGCAGTTGTAACATGAAGAATAAATGCTACAATGAGATATTTGGCACATTTCCCTGCATGCTGTATTATGGCACATATTAACTGCATGTTGCAGTGAAAGTGATCAAAATGAGATACTGCATGTTGCAGTGGAAGTGATCAAAACGAGATGTACCGACCTTTTTTTGTTCAATTCCATGTGCAGCTGTGTTACATTTGTTTGTTGTGCCTGATTGTTACTTTCCCTATTGACAGAATTAAATCGATCCTGCCTGACCCATTTAGTTACTTCTGCTGTTATGTTTAAGAAATTATTTATCCTGGTTCACCTTATTTTGAGGGTTATACAAATTCTTGCATTTATCTTCATTCAGGTGGAACAACAGCTTCAGGGATCAATAGGGTACATCCTAATGTAAGTGAACTTTGGATTTTGCAGAATAAGAGCTAATATGTCATGCTATCTTATAGTGTTCATCAATCATCACTTTCACTTATCATCTTTTTCATTTTTTGATGTTTCTTTCCTGTGTTTGTCACAGAGGGGGAGGCTGCCAAGACGCATTCGCTATGTTCTTTGATGTTTCTTTCCTGTGTTTGTCAGAGGGAGAGGCCACCAAGACGCAATTGCTAGCTGTGTATTTCATTTTCTCGTATGTCCTTTTGACTACATCTCTCTCCACTCCTTTTTTTTTATTCAATTGCTTCTGGTCAACTTGTTGGCAACGTATCCTATGAGAACCAGGTTCGTGTGAGAACTATGAGAACTTCAATTTAGGCCACATGATTTTGATCCAATGGTGCGCTTGAATTCAGGTGGGAGGGGGAATTTTTGCAAATCCCCCCTCCCACCTCTCCCTATGTGTCCTCCTTGGATCAAGATCATGTGGCCCAGATTGGAGTTTTCATAGTTCTCACACGAATCTGGTTCTCATAGGATACGTCGCCCAACTTGTTACCCTAGATGTTTGTTTAAGAAATTTATGCTTCCGTAGAAGCCCAAAGCTTTAGCTATTTTACATTCCTATTGGATACCAAAAGTAAAAATTCAGCTTCTTTTGATTGATGGACTAGAAGATCTTCCACAAATCAATGCTCTCAGAATCATCTTTGCGATGCACCTGTATACTTCTGTAGGAGCATTGGCGTATTTAAACGTCTGAAGTGGTAACGTACATGGTTCTTTTATAGTTTTTTGACTGAACATGCTGCTTCTATATTGTTAAAGAAAGTGACACAACAGCAGCCATGTTGTCATTTATTTAGTTATCCAAAGTCTGCGGGTTTGCGAGACTAACTTGCAATCTTGTTTTGTTTTTTCCTCCATTACCAAATTTTAATATATGTGCCTCTGAACTACGTCAGTGCTTACGGCAGTTCCTATGTCAGAAGCCCAAAAGAAAATAGTGAAATTGTAGCTGTTGTTCTGTTATCTAAAGTTCTCTCGTGTCTGTGTAGATAAGCTATTACATGATTGTTCATGACCCTGTGTGTGGTGATCATCATCTACTCATACTTGGCCTCTGAATGTTCTAACTAGCCATGTGCTGCCCGTTCAAATGTTGTTTAATCCTACTGGAATCAGGACTTGTTCAACTCTAGGGCGAATCTAACTATACCTCTTGAATCCTCCCTTGCAGTTTGGAGATCATGTGTCCGCAATGCTGTACTGTGGCTCGTTTTCATCGTCGCCTCGGCGGCAAACACGTGATAAACTGTGACCTGGAAGCTGCAGAGAAGCATCGCCCCGGCAACCAACCACTTTGGGGCTGCTCAATTTCAGCATTGTTTTGCATTTAGGCGTAGGAAAGCACCATCACGGTGGCGCTTAAACTAGTGGGAAGGTGCTTCGGGTCGTTCTCCGAAGTGGAACAGGATCTACTGATCTAGGCATTCAACTTGCTTGGTGGCGCAACAGTGGGTGGTCCAATTTGATCTGCTTCCTGATGCCGAGATGCTCTGAATTTTGCTCGCTCCTCATTTTCTGGGCGTTCTAGACTGTAGTTTTGTGAATTTTGGAGGCCTGTACATGCCGGCTGTAGCTGTGAAGATGGTATTGGTAGCAACGATTACTGGGGGTATAGATAGTGCAGATAAAACTATAGAATTGATCGAACTTTGTATAGGAATCTGGACGTGCCGACTGCCTTTGTTGGGCATATAGTAATCCCTCTGTTCTTTTTTTAGGTATTACCGACGTTCATACATGAGTGAACAGCCCATTCTCCTCGTCAGAAATGAGATGAATTCCAGACCGAAGGGAGTACCTTTGTTGAGATAATAAACGATGTAATTTTTTTGATACTGTCAATTTTAACTATGGATTGCTGTGCCCTAACCCTAACGGTCCATCGTTGCAGCGCTTTGACATACTGAAAATTAGAGATATAGTGAAGATAAAGCACAACGCAACAAGTACAATGAAATCAAATCAAACGTTAAAAAAATATCCGAACACGGATAGAAAAGTCCGCAAAAAGCGCGATTTACTCTCCTTTTCGGTTATTTTTCCCAGAACTTTGCAATATGCCAATATATCCGAGTCAATCCAACAACCAAGTTGGTCCCCTAGGTAAAAAATCCCCGAAAATCCGAGCGGCCTCCACGAGCGCCTCCACCGCCGCAACGACATAAAAAAGCCGCGTCCTCCCTTCCAGCTTTCTAGGCTTCCATCGCCCATCTCCCCCTTTCCTCTCCCACATCGCCGCCACCGACGTTGACCTTGGCGACGCCGCCGGCGAGGTCCCACCTCGCCGGACACCTACCCGTGCTCCCTGATCTCTTTGTCCTGCTCCTCACGAGCCTCCTAAGCCGCCGTCGGCCGCACCTCCGCGGAACCCTAGATCTCCGATACCCCGGGCGCCCTTCCGCCGCCGGGTCCACGGTTGGAATGCGGCGTGGTCTTCTGTAAGGTCCAGCCACCCCGGATCGACCTCCGCCCTCGCGCGGGTGCGAAGCACCGCCGCGATGGCGATCCGCATCACCATGTCCTACTCGGGCTTCGTGGCGCAGAACCTGGCCGCGTCCTTCGGCCTGCGCTGCACCTCCGCCGCGGCTGCCGGCGCTGGTGCGACGCCCGGCGCAGGGTGCCGGTTCCTCCAGGACGCGCTCTCCCGCCCCTTCTGCCTCTTCGCCTCCTCCCGCCGCGTCGACCAGCCCCATGACGCCGAGGATCACAACCACCCCAAGCCCAAGGCTCTACCCGCGCCGGTTGCTGGAGGTAGCCACTCGCTATTTCTGTCACCGTCGAGCTCCGCGAAGGCGCCGCCTGTGAATGACCCTCCGGCATCGCTGGCCGTGGGGTTGCTGTCGGTGCTCGCCTCAGGGATGGGTTCGACTGGTGGCATCACAGGCGCTTGCTCGCTGTCGGCGTCGCCATCGGTGTCAGCTGGGTTCAACCCTGCGACGCTGCTCCCATTCCTGCAGGCGACCAAGTGGCTTCCCTGCAGTGACATCGTCACCTCCAAGACGTCCCGCAGCTCAGGACGCCCAGCAGGTCCGAAAGGGGGTGCAGCAACGGCGCCTGCACCTCGCAAAGCTGCACCATCACCACGCCCGACAGCAACTGCAACAGGGGGTCCTGCGCCTGTGCCCTCACCTGCAGTGGCTGCGCCTTCCAGGGTGGGCATACAAGCATTGGTTGGCAGCAGTGCTGCTATCTCCTCTGGTTCAGCTGGGATTGTGAGGAAGACTGGGGCTACTCTTGCTGGTGCTGCAGGACCCAGCAGGAAAACCAGCTGGCTCTCAAGGTGGGTGAACTCATGCTCGGATGATGCAAAGACAGTTTTTGCAGCTGTGACTGTTCCTCTTCTGTATAAATCATCCCTAGCTGAGCCGAGGTCCATCCCATCCAAGTCGATGTTCCCGACCTTTGATGTTGGTGACCGGATTCTTGCTGAGAAGGTATTGTTGATTTCCTAAATTGTGTATGCATCGTTTGCCGTTGTTCGCGGAACAAACATTTAGTAACCCTGCGCCTATTGTGATTGTAGGTTTCATACTATTTTCGGGAGCCTGACGTTTTGGATATTGTGATCTTTCGTGCACCTCCTGTTCTTCAGGTATTGCTGTATTCCTTCTCTTCATTTTGTCTTCTTTCGTTCATGTAAAGATTATGCTATAATAAAGTTCCTTTTGGCAGGCATTGGGCTACAGCTCAAGTGATGTGTTCATCAAGAGAGTTGTGGCCAAGGGCGGGGACACCGTTGAAGTAAGCTTTTATCCCAATGGTAGTGGCCTCTATATGTTTTCCTTCATTTGCCCGATTGCTTGATGAAATTTGATCATAGGCATCGATTATCAGTTGTAACTGTTGGGGATTTCTGTATTTTATTAGGTGCGTGATGGTAACTTGTTGGTTAATGGAGTAGTCCAGGATGAGGATTTTGTGCTGGAGGCAGCCGACTATGAATTGGATCCATTGGTATGACAACATCTCTTCTTGCCACAAGTTAGATGACATTAATTCTGTTTGGTTAGATTGTTGGACCAAATAGAGCAGACTATATCGTGCTTAGACACTGAAATTTCTTGATCCAATAAATTGGTTGTAACATTTAATTGGCTGTGATCAGAATTTTTCTCTAATGACTTGATTGATGGTTCATTAACTATTGTGAACTATGCATTCTGACTAACTGTAGTTACTTCTACCAGGTTGTACCCGAAGGGTATGTGTTTGTACTGGGAGACAACAGAAACAACAGCTTTGATTCACATAACTGGTATAATAAGCCTCTCATCTAGAGAATTAAGCTTCAGCAGCTAACGTAAATTTCTGCTGCAATAGCTCATGTGCTGTTTATCCCTGCAGGGGACCGCTTCCAGTGAAGAACATCCTTGGGAGATCTGTTCTTCGATACTGGCCGCCATCGAAAATATCAGATACAATATATGAGCAAGATATAGTGCAATGCACAGCAGGCGTCTCCTGAGACTTACTTTGTGTGGCAATACACAAAGCAGATGCAGCCACATTTTTGGGCAGAGCCTTACTGACGAGCTGAGCTACAATTTTCTCATTTTCTTATTTTATTGAATGTCTCCGAGCATCATGCCAATTGGCAGCTTGGCTGACTGATTAGTTTTTTTCCCTGCCCTAGGGCAGTTGCTTGTTTGAAGGCAACAACTATTGTACTATGTAAGCTATCAAGGAATCCATTATATTTGTTCATAAAAGCAGGTGAGTGAATGTAGCCTTATAGTGTGGCATGGCAAATCTCTTCTGTTTCTGAGGCATGGAGATGAAGCCTTCTTGTAACTGAAATAGGGTATGATAGATCGCTCATCCTGCTGGTGTCATGGCTATATTTTTCAGTTGTGAATCAGATCTAAAGCCAGCGAGGTGATATTTAGCCTTGGGTTTCAAACAGTGAGGAAGTTCAACTATACGGTTTGCTTGAATACTTTACTCTGCCTTGTTGCATTTTTTCTAGGTATATTTTGGCTTTGATCTTTGATTCATGACGTAATTAATGAGACATCCTCGTTCTTCCCTTGATTTCTCAATAAGACAAACCATTCTCTATTTTCTTATATCACAGTAACAAAATTAAAATGCTGGACCTCAGTCTGAGCACGTACCTGCCTGTTCATCTTTTATCAATGCAAACAACAAATAGAATTATCAGAAAATTGACAACACAATGGAAACTGACAAAAATATTCGAAAATCCAGGATCATGGTAAAATTGAACAAGAAGGCAGGTATACTCAGGATCAAACAAATTACCAAGGATGGATTACACAGAGGAACTATGAACAATGGAGGATAGTTACTCATACAGTTGCCAGAAGCAACACAAAATTTCAACATGTTACAGCCGATTACATTTTCAGGCGCACTTCAAGCCTATTCAAGTATACACGAAATTGATGTATATGTGCAATTCTATAAGCCCTACCCCCTATGAGAAGTAAATCAGAGAGAAAAAGATATCACCACTTTACATCCAGCAACAGCGGCTCTGGTGGTAAAACTAGCGACAAGAACTTTGTAAAAGAAACATTTGAAGTCAGACTGCTCCAGGAAGTAGCATCCACTATAGGAAATGGGTTCTTGACCTTCTTCACTGAAATGGCCTTAAGCCTTTCATCGTTTTCCACCTTAGCTATAATGTCAAGTGTAACTCGCTGAACTATAGGTTTTGTTTTCCACTCAGAAACATTTTCCAAGATGACATCATCTTCAGTGATGTCCCTTTCAAGCTCCAAGCGGAATTTTACCAGTGGAATTGATGCCACTTTAGCTTCAATGAAGTGCATAGTGCTATTCTCCTGGTTTCTCTTGCTAAACCAAGTCTTTAAGATCTTCTCAAGCTTTGTCAGTTTAGGGCTAATAGAGCAGAACAAACAAGCTGAGATCAACCGATTTGATATGTTCCCTTGACACTTGTCTGACAATAACTCCATAGTGTTATGTGACCTGAACGATGTTTTCACACGGCCTCCAGATATACTGTTCTCATGCACAACAACTACGACTGATCCTACAACACCCACTTGAATTAATGGGGCACATGTTGTGTCACTCAACAGCCATATTCGGCTAAGGTCATTGCTACTTGTCAACAAACTTCCATTTGGCAAGAGGCCTATGCTGTGAGGATGGGTTAAGGAAACCTTCTGTGCACCAATAACCTTTAATGCAATGCCATCAGCCACAAGAATCTTCTTCAGCCTTGTATATGTGACGTTCCCCTGCACAAGAGGCGCAACATAAGATTCTTCGACAATCAAGGGGAAAACCAGCATAAATATCCTAGTGCTAAGAGTTTTGAAAAATATAAGTAATAAGGGAACGAATCTTAGGAAGGAAAGACAAACTTAGCATGTGAAGTTAAAAGCAAATCTATGAAAAGATACTAGTAGCACAGAAGGTTGAAGTAATAAGGTTGCTGTCAAAGACCAAGTTACGATATACAAATAAGGAAGAACTGAAAGCTTTTTGTCTCAAGCTCAGATCGCGACAATGAAACAGTTAACCTAATAAGACAAGAATTCAAAGCGATATCGGCAGTGTTACTTGTATGCCTTGGGATAACAATACAAAAACATTCTAATATGCTAAAATTGTTTTTGCAACCTGTAACATGCACTTTGCTATAAAATAGAATAACAGATCATTGGAATGCCACCTGCAGAACTATAATATCATTCTAAAAGGATCACTACTATTCATCAGTTAACAACCAAAGCAAGTCTGCAGGTAAGTTATTCTCATGCCCTTTCCCATTCCAGCCATGACAGTTTGTAATAACCAAATTATGTGGCAAGCCAGAATGAAACATATGTGTTCCCCTCCACTGGCTGGCTATCCCAACTAATGTAATGTCACTTAAGTATATTTTCCAGCTCAAATAACCAGATAACTACATTTAAGTAAATCTGAAAGTTAAGGAACATAGACGACAATTCGAGTATGTCAATAAGAAGTTTACATATTATGCATGCCAATGACCATGTACAGCAATTTAAATGCAGGCAACATATTACACTATAGTTATCGTTCAGTGTACAACATTCCAATACTAGATAGACCCAATATAGTCAAGTCAGGATGGTAGTACCAGCAACTTTTTTGTGAAAATAAATGTTCCACTGTATAAAGATATCAGTTTGCACAAAATAAAAAGAAAGAAGTTAAACCAGGGATGTGTGCTGATATAAATATTTAATCAGTGCACATCCACAAGCAATCTAAAGTCAGAAGCGGCATTAAGTAAGGAAGAGATAAAAACATTTAGAAATGTTTGTGCTGCTACCCTGCTACGATAGCTCAACACAGTGAATGAACCTAAACATGGAACGTTAGAGCTGGTATAATCTCTACACAAGCAATTACTCGAACCCTACCATTTCAAGCAACGGATCGGATGCAGAATCGGGAGCAGCGACAAGTCAAAGTCAACCCACTCACCGACGGCACAAATTGGAGCTCGACGAGTTCTCCGTCCTCGCCACCGGCGAACCTCAACTCCACGGGCCCGACCAGCTCTACGTCCCTCACTCCATGCTCGAACTCGAAGGCGCCATCACCGGGGACAACGTCGATCCCGTCCGGCACGTCGACCTCCTCGACCGCGGGCGCTGCAGAGCGCCTCCACTCCACCTCCTCATCCAAAAACCGAGCCACCACCGCCACCCCGCCCGCCCGCGCGCGGAACTCGTACCGCCGCATGGCGCCGATGCGGACCGCGTCGAGGTCGAGCGGCCAGACCCTTACATCGGCGTCCGGGTCCCAGTCGTACTTCTCGGACACGGCATCGACGACCTCCTCGAGGAAAGTGGGCTCCGGTTCTGGCTCCTCCAGTTCCTGGTCGACGGCCGCGGAGGAGGCGGTGGCGGAGACGTTGGAGGAAGGGGTGAGGAGGGAGAACGAGGCGGAGGCGGACGGGGAAGGGGAGCAGCACAGCAGGAGCAGCGCGAGGAGTGAGATGAGAGGGAGGGGCCGGAGCGAAGAGGCCATGGCGGCCGGAGACGGGTAGGTCTCGGGGCTTGGGTTCCTTCCCCGAAGGGATCTCTTCGCGGAGGGAAGAGTGGAGACGATGATGGCGGTGGGTGCGCTCGAGGGAGAGGAGGGGGTGGTAGTTGACGCGTAAGCAACTTCTGACTGGTGGGCCCTAGAAGTTTACTGTGCCAGTTGAATTGATTAACTTGGTGAACAAAGCGGCTTTGTCCGTTATTAACTCTACTTGTGTCGTTGTCGTTATCGTTGTAGAGGTGCCAAGCCGAGTGACAATAAATTATTTTTGGGACAATTATGTTTTTACCCTTATTTTGAACTCTAATTGTGATTTTACCCTCACTTTTTTGACTTTGTGATTTTACCTCTGTTTTTTCAACCTGAAGCCAGAGTTGACCCCTACTAGGGGTAAAATCGCAATAGAATTATTGTAATTTTACCCCTACTGAGGGTAAGATCTGGCTTCATGTTGAAAAAACAGGGGTAAAATCATAAAGTCAAAAAAGTAAAGGTAAAATCAGAATTAGAGTTCAAAGTGAGGGTAAAACACAATTGCCCCATCATTTTTTATAATAGGATCACAGGAAATACTTCTCCGGTAAAAAAAATTTTGCGAGGAAAACTTCTCCGGTAATTAGCCAGTCATAAAAAATGAACTACTAAGTATTAACACCTAGTTCCAGTCTTCCAGAACAGAACATGATATCCAAGTTCAACAGAGAGAAATGATGCCACAAGCGAAACACACTCTCATTGACGCTTACAGTCAGGCCACGAAACTCGTTAACCACCTTCCCACTCTAGGTCGAAGACAAACAACCAAGCATACGTGAAATTTCCGGGACACTGGCAAGCAAGTCTCTCGCCAAAACCGGACTGGTTCCCAGTAGGAGGATGGGCTGTACAGAAAACCAAAAGGAATTCAGCAGAGCATCGTGGTGATATATAAAGAAAAAATGCGTTAAATCAGCAAAGCAATAGGTGCAGATTAAACGTCTAGTAGTCACCAGACTTGAGGTTGCCGACTTGGACAGACACGCAGACTGAATTGAGAAATTGGCCCGTCCTTTTGTTCAGATTAATTGGATAATCCTAGCCAGGCACATAAGTAGGTTGGACCTGAATGTCCTTTTTGAGGGTTTACATATGTCTGACCACAGAAGTTGGACTCCTCGTTCACGAGAATGTGGTTGCCTATATCTTCTTCATACAAGCCACCTGTTCCTAATGGCTTTATTCTTTGCATTTGACAGCTAACTAATAAAATATGGAGAATATGGAGAAGTATCCGAAACTGACGCCCTCAATTGTCTAAAACTTGAACCCATAATGCCATGTTCATTGGACCAAAATATGTGATGTATTTTCGTGCTCAAAATACTAGTGTGTTGATCAGAATATATCATATGCAGACATTTATCATTTACCTCAATTACTTATCATTTTGTCTTAATCTTTTTTGCTTAATGCAACTCCCTAACGGTTCTGCATTCATCACTATCCACGGATGCCTCATCATTTCTTCAATAGAAATTCTCTTGGTCGGATCCTTCTCTAGAAGCTACATACAATCTCAAAGTCAACATTCCATTCCACGTTAAATAACATCCTGTTCTATACCAGTGCTTTTAGATGTTACCTTGGAAATGAGATCCTTAGCCTGTGGAGATACATACGGAGTTGAAGGGAACGCAATGTCCTCTGTAAGAATCCTGCTCCAATTCATGTGTGGCACGGATGTAAGGAATGAAGATCATGGGAAACAAAATGGATATATACGCACTTACATTCTCAAGGTATGATTCTGTTCAGCTGCTTCAAAAGGTGGATTACCATATAAGAACTCATAGCAAAGAATTCCTAGAGTCCAGGTGTCAACAGCATGATCATGGGGTTTTTTCTCTATCATCTCTGGTGCCAGATAATCTATTGTACCACAGAGTGTGTGCCGTTTACCATTTGAATTAGCTGCCCAACCAAAATCTGCGATTTTAAGTCGTCCCTGGAAATGAAGTTTAACTAATTATCTTATTCAACACTCAGAATTTGATGTATTCAAGAGTAGGAATGAGCCATAGCCCCGACATGTTACCACATCAATTTTAATCCCATCCCCCCCCCCCCCCCCCCCCCCCTCCCAAAAAAAAAGAAAATGAAAAATTCTAGGCAGCATAAGTAAAAAAATGTTTGCTGATTTATCAATACTCATCGCAACATTACCAGTTCTTTGAAAACATTGACGGAATCAATAGGCACCCCACACTTGCATTTAAATATAATTGTTCCTTGACATATGTTATGCACATCAGCAGATCATCTAAATGTTTCCAAAATTATTGTTAGAGGCATGTTATATATTCTGTCTAGCAAGATGAACAATGTTCAGTTTTGATACTTATTGCAATGATTCTGTTAAGAGTCTACGATGTCTAATACCATCAGTCTACTAACAATACGGCAAAGACTATAAATACAGGCACCACACGTGCAAAGTTTGCAGCAATAATTGGACTAAATTCCAGGTTGTGCAGGAAAAAAAAAAGAATCTAATAAAAACATATAACGGAGTAGTAAGTTAAAAATACTTGCATGTAAAGAATACAAGTAGCACACCGCAAATTAAAGATGGCCGTAGAAAGATAACAATGTGAGGTCACATAGCTTCTCTGCATAAAGGCGAGCTTACCTCAATGTCAAGTAGCAAATTCTCTGGCTTGATGTCTCTATGGATGACCTGCTTCTTGTGACAGTACGCCAATGCACCAGCGAGGCTAGCGGCATACTAAAATAAAGAAGGTTCAGTGTCATCATAGAAGTTAACGATAAGAACGACAAAATAAGAGAAACCTGCATACTTATAACATGTTCAGTGACCTGAAATGGCAATGCCAGCACAAGTCCTTGGCCATGAGTGATGATTATCACAAACTTATTTAATCTCTAAAAGAGATGTTACGTGTTCTCCCAATGTTCCATTTATCAATGTCATTCAGGAAGTAAATAATGCAAATCATGAGCCGCATATGAGGTCGCAGTTTGTGACAAACTTATTTGGCCAATAGTAGGAAAACCAATTTTGAATGGTGATTCCAAGGAATCCAAATAGCCTCCGGATTCTTTCAGATTTGGTGAGTATCTGGGATAACTAGTGATTGTTTCAGTTCAAAAGGGACAAACATATGCCGTTTATATCTAAAAAAAGTTCTTTCGAGTCTCCCAAAAGAAACATTCAATAAGATGATAGAAAGATCCATCAAAAGGGACAAACCTTTGCCGTTATATCTAAAGGAATGGACTCTGCTGCAATTGGATTTTCATACTCATTGTTTACTACATCAGCCCCTTTGTTTTAACGTAATAACTACTGATTTAGCTTGTAACCAATCAGGGATGCACAGGAAACTGATATGAATGTATCAGCAATTAATAAATTATAAATAAGATCCAAGTACCAAGTTAGCACATTTCTATTCTCCAAAAAAAAAAAAAGGTTAGCACATTTCTAAAGATCTCTTGCTGCCTGTCCTGGCTTGAATATCAGTAATATATCACAATAGTTGTCATAAAAGGTTTGCTTGCCTCGAACATTATGGTTCAGATTCAAGTTCACTAAGGTTTATAAAGGTAGGACAAAAGGCCCGGTTTATCATCGGAGGCACAAAACTTGGGTAAGTAATAATAGGTAATAAGAGAAGGGAGAAGGGGGGAGCTTACGGTGGCGGCCGTGCGCTCGTTGAACCGGCCAGCGGCGCGAAGGACCTTATACAGCTCGCCACGGGCCGCGTACTCTAGGACGAGGACGATGCGCTCTTCGTCGTGGAACCAGGCGAAGAGGCGGAGCACGTTGGGGTGGTCGAGGCTGTTCTGGATCTCGATCTCCCGCCGCAGGTGCGCGTGGAACCGGTACTTCCGCAGCTTCGCCTTGAACATCACCTTGAGCGCCACCACGTACCCGCTCTGGATCGATCGCCCGGGCGCAGATTAGCCGCCGCGGATGGTAAGAACAAATTTGAGGGAAATTCAAGGAATTGGAGGGTAGGGTTTCGAGGGCCGACCTTCTTCTCCCGGGCGACGTAGACCTTGCCGAACTTTCCCTCGCCGATGTACTTGCCGATCTCGAAGTCCGACATGCTCCACTCCTTGCAAGCCGTGGGCGGCGGCCCCATTGTGGAGGTGGCGATGGACGAGGGGAGAGGTGAAGGTTCGGGGAATTGGGGGGCTTGGGACGAGGCCTCGATTCGGTGGGATTGGTGGTTTGCAGAAGTCGTTGCGGCGTTCGAATTGTGGCTTGAATTTTGAAATGGGGAGCGGCGGAACGGGACTTCGCCGTGATGAAAAGGGATGAGAAAAGAACCGTTGGAGTTGGACTTCGGCCTTCTGGGTCGGGGACACGGTTTTGCAGGCGAAACCTCCAGGGCCTCTGTAAGTGGCACACGGGAGACGGGACACGGCGATGCCGCGAACACACGGGCCCAGCAGGGAAATGGACCATTTCGTGCGCCAACCTATCCTCATGGGCCGCAGTGCACGAGTGAAATCGTGGCCTGTTTTTCGATCTAGTGACGGAAATGTCTCTCAAAAAAAAATCTAGTGACGGAAATGTGGAAAACTCAAGAAGTGATCATACAATACCGAGCAAACGCTCGCAGGTGCTGATTTTCCACTGCCACATCCATGGAGTTATTCTGGGCCATTTTTCGCATGAACTATTCTGGATCTTGATGACGCAAATAGTAACTCAAATTGAGGACGTAATTTGTCATCAGACGGTTCGAGCGATAGTAGTCCAAAACGTTCCCAATTGCATGATTTTGCCCCTGTAAAAGAAGAATTGATGTTAGAGCCTTACTAAACTGGGCCATGCATACACAACAGATAAATGAAGAACTAGTACTACAGATATTTAAACAATTTGGTTCTGCTCACACGTACGAGAGGTGTATCAATCGTAATGTTTTGACAACTTAGCTGAGTGAGTGTCATCTTCCATCTCCTCTCTGCATTACACACAACACACCCCCAGTCCCCGATACTCTATGCTCGAACATGATGACCTGGTCACCTGGGTGTCGGTTTTGCCATAACTTCCTTGTGGATGAAGACCTTTCTACTTTGTTTTTTTATTGTAGTTCTTGGGGTGGGAATAGTCGTAAAAACCATTTATTTTAGTAGTTTTTTTTAGGTGCACCGCCATCTATTGATCAAGCGGGGCATAAGTGTTACAAACAACATCTGGTGACGTTAAAAACCGCACATATCTACCAACAGAATTGTAGATTAAGCTTCTAGCTAAGACATGTGCATTTGTATTGGATCTTCGGTCTTCATGAACAAACTCCGTCCTCGCAAAATCCAGTCTCTTGGCTTTGATCTCCCGTATGATGTGGCCATATCAGCCCATGCCTTCACCTTGGACATTCTTAATGGACACGAGACCATAGCATGGGCGTAGCAAGTATCCAACAACTTCATTAAGAATACGAACTTACAACCCCTCATAAATTTTCTTTCTCTCCCCTTCCTTTCTTTACATCTACATCAAACCTGGTATGTAGAAAGAACCGACAAAGGACAGGAGAGTAAGAACCTACTGGGGGCATATGCCCTCAACTTTTAGCAATGATGTCTATATGTAACAAAATTCGACAATTGCCTTTGCTAGCCAACTTTTATTAGGGAGATACTTTTTCTAAAGGTATGATGATAAATTAAAAGTTTAAATTATTACCAAATGAGTAAAAAATTTGAAAGTTAGACCAACGCACATTTCGTCACTACATAACTATTCACATTGAACTTTCCCCGCGGTAATATGTGAGGTGGATGGGCCTCTCGATGAGAGGTCCTCGAGCGCGCAGAGCGTTACTGATGCTACCTATGAGGCACTTGGGGGGATTGAGTACACAAAATATTTATTGGCATAACTTATAATGAAAACACAGCATGGACCAAATTCACATGTTTATTGAGGAGCTATGACGGAAATTTTAACAAGTTTATTTACCCATTGCAACATTTGAGGCATAAGTCACCCAAACGCAAGGTATAATTTTTGCACCCTTAAAATAGTTTTGAATATTCCATACAAGATTTCCTTGATTAAGTTCTAATGAAATAGATACATGTGTTGAATGGTGTCCCAATGATAATGTTTACTTTGATGCATAATTGATTCCTTGACTCCTTTTGGTAGGACAAACCTTCCTGGGTTTGAGTTTGGGCATCGAAACCCCATGGCAATAATGGACAGGATAATGGATAATCTACATGTATATGTAGGTGCGTTCATTGTCAGTCTGCTTAAACATGCGTGACTTTTTGTGTTA
Source organism: Eragrostis curvula (assembly GCA_007726485.1). Lineage (NCBI taxonomy): Eukaryota > Viridiplantae > Streptophyta > Magnoliopsida > Poales > Poaceae > Eragrostis > Eragrostis curvula. Next base: position 8,315 of record RWGY01001066.1, on the reverse strand, counting down.
GCGTAAGTGCGATATGTGTGTGTGAGGGAGTGTGTATGCGCACCATTTTGTACCTAAAACGTACTGCTCGACCATTTTGTGCATACGTAACTCGTATCACCACACATTTGCTAGCCCGTACGCACATTTCCCCGCTGCATGCTCCGTCACATGTGACGGGAGAGCGTGATCACAAAGGGAGAAAACATTTTAAAGGAGATCGAGAGAGCATCTTAGCACGGCGCGCCCAGCACCGAATCCCCAACGCGCATTGGCAGACAGCAATCATCATACCCCGCGCTTAGGGCCTCGAACACGATCTTGATCGCCGTTCTTTTATCCATTTGCGAATAATGATCCACGCCGATCGACCGGCATCATCCTAGTTGTATAATATAACGGCCGGATCAACGGTCTTGGCTGCCGCGACGGCGCGCGCCTCGCCGTGATCACGTTATGGGCGCAATGGTTTTCTCCCTCTCGTGCCGGCCGAGGCGTCATGCTCAGATACTGTCACTACTATACTCTTAATTAACACTGTGCATGCATGGCGATCCTCCATTGATTTGGTCGTTGATTCCGTTCTGTCCTCGCACTGTCACACAATGACACAAAGGGACGGACACGCAGCCTGCGTGCTACGGCGCCGCACAGTGCCCTATGGCGCCTGGTGCCGATCAGAGGCGATCGATTAAACAAAAAGATTGGGCGACGATCTGATGCGTGGAGAATGTTCTTGGAGGATGATGACGCCGACGCCGATGGACGGAGGCAGGCGGCAGGTGTTCCTGCCTGCCTGGCGTGATGATGGGTGTTCCCGAATCTTTGTTTGGCCTCTGGCAGCGCGCCGGCCCCGATCCGTGCTGGATTGGAAGCACTACCGAGCCCTGCTGGGCAGCTGCTCTCTTCCCCGCGTGCGAACATTCCGAGAAATAAAGCGATCGAGCGCGATGCGGGACGATCTGATAAAGCTGTGACGTATCCAGCTCCCATTGTTTATTTTGACGTGCCTGATCATACTGCTCTGTGCCGTAAGTAGAGTGTAGTGAGCAGGCAGTATTTAAATGGAACGTCGAGAACGTGACATAGCGGAACAGAACAGTAGGAGCTGCGCTACTGTGGATATACTGCGTCAAGAGAATTCCTTTGCTGATTCATGATCATACAGTTTTTCTTGTCTGATAATGGAGTGATGATCATACCGTTGTTTGCAGAGGCATATTTGGAAGCTCGCATGGAAACACCGAAAGATTCTACCATGTGCTACCCAGATCGATCACCTCGTTCCCAGCGCGGTTCCGCGAGCTCAGAGCGGGCCGGCAGTCCAGCAGCAGTGGTACCCCAATTTTCAAGCGCGTGCCTTTGCACCTTTTTGAACACAGCTTAAGCGCAGCGCGGCACGAATCCCGAGGTTGACCACCATCATCATGCCCGCATAGGACCAGTTAGCTAGTAGGACCCCTGGCTCTCCCTCTTCCAAACAACAACAACACGTTCCTGCAGCAGTCTCGTTCTTCCGGCCGGCCAGAAAAGACGCGTTGGCCCACCCGATATTCTCTCTTGACGTGCTTGCATGACGCATCGAGCTGCGTGCGTGCACACACACCTCACAGGTAGGCGACGCGAAGAGAAGAGGAGAAGGCACAGGAGGGAGGGAGGGAAAGCATGGAAGGGTACAAGAGTTTGTTTCCTCATCTCATGTCCCGTCCTGTCATCCGGCGATGGAGACGGCGACGGGCGTTGGACAAACATGTGTTGGCCGGTACGAGGCCCTGGCAGCGGCAGCAGCCTGCTGCCTGCACCCGTCCTTTCGCCCGTCTATCCGTCCGTCCAAGCATCTTTCCCGAACTCCGAAAGTGCTCGCCACGCCAGGCCTGGCGCGAGAACGAGTCAGAAGTGACCACGACATGCGGTTTTGCGGTCGCCGATCGATGTGCCCGCCACTCATCCGGGTTTCAGCATGCTGCTCAGACTCTCTGATACGTACGATTACTGGAATGCATATCGATTCACCCCTCCTCCTTCCCTTTCCATGGTTACTCATGACGAGCCTTGATGATGACGCACTGCCGCAATTTCGGACCTTTCCATGTCCTGAATCCCCATCATTAGTCCGCTTCTAGTATCGCTTTTCTCTTGTACTACTCATCATATACTCCTATTTCCACATGCCATGCATTACCTTTGTGCCATCCGGAAAATGTGCTCGTCTCATCATCCGACAAGTAAAACAGAGGCCTGGCCTCACAATACCGAGAATATTTTCATCAGCGTCTTGTAACGCATGCATGCACATGCAGGGGAGAATGAACGAAGAAGGAATCAATGTACAGTGCGCCTATACGTGCTAGTAGCGCTAGCGTGTACCATCACGACACGGAACGAGCTAGGCCTACTATAGTAGTAGCGGCTACGAGAATCTCCCCCTCACCTCGCCTCGTCGATCGATCGCCATGATCGGTCGTCGTGTCCGGGAGAAGAGCGGCAAAGGGCAGGCGCGGCCGGGCAAGCGGGGCTCGATCGCAGCCCGGGTTTCTAGGAGTCAACAATCGGCAGTCGCGGCTAGGCCGGGGTCAGTAGCTAGCCTCTCGCTTTTTCCACTAGCGCCCGCTCCTGCCTGTCACTTTTTCCGCTTTGTGCCTTGCCGGCCCGCCCGCGCTGCCGGCCTGCCTTTGAGCTCGGCCTACAGGGTCGGCCCCGAACAGGCGGTGTGCCTCTCTGCTCTGCCTCGCGCCGTGTCGAGAGGCGACGGGCGGGCGCTCGGGTTGGGGTTGGGTTGCATGAGGGCAGACGAGACGAGGGTGCAGGAATCCGGGGGCGCGTGGGGCGCGGTCACCTGCGGTCGTTTCCGCCGGGCGGGGCGCGTACGTACGACCGCCTGTCGGGTTCGCCCCCTGCGCGGCACGCTCCGGCGCGCCCGTTGCTGCCTGCGCGGCACGCTCCGGCGCGCCCGTTGCTGCCGCGGCGCATGCATGTTCTCTTCTCTTCTCGCTGCGTCGTTTGACTGGCGGGCGTACGGGTGCGCAGCGTTAATCATTCGCGGACGAGTGCTGGCCGCCGGTTGCCGCTGTCCCTGGCTGGCTGGCTAACGGTCGGCCGCACGCAGCTCGTACCCAGGTTGGTGCTCGTCATGTGCCCTGCCTGCCTACCGGCGATCCGAGCAATGGCATGTTGCTGTAGTGACGCAGCCACGTTGATAAGCCGTTCAGCTTAACGCAAGTGTGAATCGTCAGCAGAGTTTTCCACTGATACGATTCCTGCCGGTTAATAATCTTGGAAATGATATGCGTGGCCAGCCCGTGATGACGAGAGGCGTGCGTTACGAGCAGGCTCGGCGCCGGCGGGCCCCGCGGCGTGGGGGCATGGGCCACACCATGCCGACCGACCGACCGAGACCGGGCGAGGCGACCAGTCCGGGCGCTGTTTGCCCTTTGCGGCAGGGAGAGGATTCCGAATTTCCCATCCGCAGTGTACAACAGGGGGGCAGCCAGCCAGCAGCGGCGGCAAGCAGGTGGGAAAGGGTGAAGCACCGAGGCACAGTGTATGTTGGTACACCACGCGTGCCAGCGTCTGCCTCAAATATGCGTTTTGCCACGTCCAGACAAGGCCGGGTGTTCTTATCAAGTACTCCCTCTGTTTTTAAATTGTTGTCGCCATTGATTTTTTTATTTACGTTTGACCGTTCGTCTTATTCAAAATAGTTGTTCGAATATGCAAAATTATAAGTTAGGTTCAAACTTACTTTGAAGATAAAACAAATCATCACAAAATATATGATATTTTTAAAACTTTTTTGAATAAGACGAATGGTCAAAGATAGCAAAAAAAAGTCAATGGCGACAACAATTTAAAAACGGATGGAGTACTACACTGTAGCAATTGGCATGGACAACCTTGCAAGGAAAATAAAAAATTGGAGTTTGTGGCCTAGTATGTGTGATGGATAAAAATAGTAGCTGGGTGAAACTCCTAGCTAGACCAAAATGATTTCTCAAAAGGACAAAAAATACATAATACCGAGAGTAACCAAATGAAACCAAAACTTGGAGCTACCTAAACTTCAAAAGTAACCAGAACTGATTTTGATCTGCATCGTTGTCATGCTTGTAACTGTATACACGGGTTCCTGTCTCAGATAAAGAAGTGATAATCCTGGTCAAAGCATTCTTCCAGAAAATTTACCCTGTTCCCATAACTTTTGGCGTGCCACCATGCACTGTCCTTTCCTTTCTCCTTTTTCCACGTCACATTCTCAAAACGACCCAATATGAAGACCAGAGGCACTGTTTCTGTCCACTATTCGGAATGTGACATGCAGGCAGGACGATGACATTGCTAATAGCGCCCGTAATCATTCAGTGCCGATCAGTGACTGATGGCTAGATCATCACGCCAACATGCTAACAGCAACCGCTAGCTTGCATGCTTGTTCAAACCAAATTGCAGATGGAGGCCGGTCAATGGCGTTGTCGTCTCACGAGTGAGTCACGCAGCTCTGGACGTTCCCGGGAGGGTCAAGGCAGTTCCAGCCGACCACGCTGGTGGGCGATAAGCACCCCATTTTTAGAGCCTTAATTCCAAGCTCGTCGATCGCAGAAAATTGTCACAGCTCTCGGACGCAGCCTTGGCAACGACACATGGCCTTGTACGTTTGCCGCTTCTTGCCTTGACTACATGATTGGGGAATGGAATGGACAATCCTCCTGCGCCCAGGCCTTGACTACATGATTGGGGAATGGAATGGACAATCCTCCTGCGCCCAGGGCCACGTCCATTGCTATTTGCTCATGAGGATGTTCCTTTCCTTTCTGTTTAGAAAATTCTGTGATTGTTTCAAAAAGAATTAGAAAATTATGTGATGATTTGATCTCACTCTCGCTTGCGGTAGTGCTCCGGCCTCTGAGTTGGACTGCCATGATCACACGCTGCCGGGCAGGCCCTACCGTCGCGCGGTTTTCTGACCAAGACGTTACGTACCACAGTCCACAGAATGTGATGCATGGGCTCCACTAAGATATACAAATGGTAGGTACGCAAAACAGCACATCTTGCTTTTCGTCACGCATACGTACATAGAATTGTATACTTTATACTTTAAAATCAGCAGTACATACCGCTAGCAGATGATCAATTTTGGTCGTCAACCTTTCATGGGAAAAAGGTCATTTTGGTCCTTTAATTTTAAAATCGGCTAAATAATCTAGTCCCTCAAGCAACCTTGCGAGTCTGACTGAAATTACAAACTGAGCGTCCACTTCCATCAACCTTTCATGGAAGTACAATCAGGAATAAGTTTAGCATTTCCCCGAAAGATATACTTTATTTTCTTTTCGAAAGGGTACAAACGATATACCATTTATATATTTGGCAAAAGATTATGGACACGGAGACACTTCGGGACTAAGCTAAGTGTACTAGTAAAAGTAAATAATGATCACCTGCATATGGGTACAAAAAATAGAAACCCCCCAAAGCAGAGACAACTCGGTCAGTTTGAACTAGATCATGGCAGTGTCCAAACTATGTGAAACCCTACCATTCATCATTCCAAGGAACTGCTACTGGCCCCCACATCCTACCTGCTTACTACTCCTAAAACCCTGGTTCTACCCACATGCAGCCAACAAAGTGTCCAAGGTAATTACAGATCAAGACAAAGCTTAGTTCTCTGAGCAGAGACAAAGCCCAAGGCACAGAACAGAACAAATTAAAGCATCTGGCTGAATGCTAGACCTAGCTCTCAATCCAATCCAATCCAATCCACGGCATGATTCACCTCCTTCTCTCTCTATCTCAGCTCCGACCTCTTTATAAACCATCGATCACCCCATCCCAGTACCACTACCCCACTCCGCCCTCATCATCTCATCCTGAAAGCCACCACAGCACACCGCCTTTGCCATCTCCAAGAAAGAGCCAATCCTCTTCTGCTTCAAGAAGCCTTTTTGAGCAGCTGAGTGAGCTTGAGGTTTCACCCACTCATCCATCATCACCATGATCCAAGAACTGCTGGGAGGCGCAGCCATGGACCAGCTGAAGAGCGTGAACGACGGGATACCGGCGTCTCTGCCCATGCTGCTGCACCCCATCGTCTCCAACCCGTCGCCCACGTCGTCGTCGTCAACCTCCTCGCGCTCGTCCGCGCAGCAGCAGCAGCAGCAGCGGTCGACGTCGGCGACCTCGTCGCCGCAGGGGCAAGGGCAGCAGCAGGGGCAAGGTGGCGCGGCGGAGCAGGCGCCGCTGCGGTGCCCCCGGTGCAACTCGTCCAACACCAAGTTCTGCTACTACAACAACTACAACCTCACCCAGCCGCGCCACTTCTGCAAGACGTGCCGCCGGTACTGGACCAAGGGCGGCGCGCTCCGCAACGTCCCCATCGGCGGCGGATGCCGCAAGCCGCGGCCCATGCCGACGCCCGCCGCGAAGCCGGCCATCTCCTGCAAGTCCATCGGCGGCGGGCCGCAGCTCGGCCTCGGCATGGGTATGGGTATGGGCATGGGTGGCGCGAGCCCCATGCCCTGGGCCACCTCGCAGCAGGCCGCGGCCGCGCAGCTCATGGCGCTGCTCAACAGCGCCAGGGCCGGCGTGCAGGGAGGCCACGGCGGCAGCAACGTGCACAGGCTCCTCGGCCTCGACACCATGGGACACCTGCCCCTCCACTTGCTTCCCGGCGCCGGCAATGCCGTCAGCGGCGGTGGCGCGCCGCCGTCGCTGTGGCCGCAGTCCGCGCCGCGCCCCGTTCCCACGCCGGCGCACATGGACTCCTCCCAGCTCGGCATGGGCCCGTTGGGCGGCGGCCACCACGACATGCTGTCAAGCCTCGGGCTAAAGCTTCCGCCGTCGTCGACGTCGCCGGCGGCGACCTACTACAGCGACCAGCTGCACGCGGTGGTGAGCAACAACGCGGGCGCGCCGCCCACGATTACGACGCCTGCTCCGCCTCCGCGTCGTTGCCGTGCACCACCGCGGCCACCTCGATCCCGCCGGCCGTGTCGAGCGTGTCCGCGGCGTTGAGTTGCGCCTCGGCCGGGCTGGACCTCCCGCCGGCCTCCCTCCCCATCCCCGAGATGCAGTACTGGGCCGGCCCGGCGGCGATGTCCATGGCGTGGCCGGACTTGCCCACACCCAATGGCGCGTTCCCGTGATCCAGTCCCGTCGTCGCGGAGGTTGCATGACCCCTAGCTAGTACGTACGTAATCTGTAGCTCTGTCAGTTCAGTGTAGTGTGTGTGGTTTTACAATGTTTTTGAGTGAGAACTCGGTGGTTATTAACTATAAGGGTGTTTTAATTACTTCCTTTTAATCTGTGGAAGAATGGGATCAATTTTTCTTGCTGTTAATCAGAGTTTTATTAGTATCTGAAACACTTTACTGTAGTGTAGTAGGGGTGCATTTGGTGTTTTACGTCAGACTGCTCGATATGGTCCAAACTCTTAAGTCATGATCAAGATATGCATAGGTGATGTCGACGTTGATCTTGTTAAGCCTATATGGCTATGGCTTTATATTGTGTGGATGTAAGCTTACATTACTCATGAATACGTACGTCTTAGTACTTGTTTGAAAATTTCACTTTGGTTTCTGATTGATGCTCCATGAATACCACAACTTGCAATATCTACAAAAAAATAACTCTTTTGTTTGCTGGATCTCCATTTTAACTTGCTGTGTACACATACATGAGCTGGTCGCTTATTGCGGCCGTGTATTCTCTTCAGACTACTTTAATCCTTTACCATTCGATTCAACTGCAGAAAATGAATAATAACATATGACAAAATGTTGGTAATTAATGGAATTTCAAAAATACAAAATATGTTAGCTTCAGGTATGCCAATGTGCAAAATATCACTGACTGGTGTTGCTACCTGCTATAAGTACATGTACCCTAGTGGAACCACAATACCCATGAGTAAAGGAGAAGATGTGGCCACGCAGTCCTTATTTGAAGTATCCTGAAATCGCATGTTTATTAGCCTTTTAATTAGTTGAATCTTGCCAGCAATGCTGTTTTGGCACAAATAATAACAGACCCACTAGATTCAAATCCTTCATAGCAAAGTGGATCCCTTCTTTTAATCAGGTGCCTCTCCATCTAATATCTCCTTTAATTTGTGATGGTCTACCAAACAAGAGCAGTACTGATATGATGCCCAACACACGATATGAGACGATAGCAACATGTATACTCTTCCATCTGCCATTATGTAAACAATTTTATTCACTCTATATCCATTTCAAAAAGTTTATGTGCGTGCTAGTGTGCATGCTCCTGGTAACCACCAGGTGATTTCCATCCCGATCAACCGGCTAGTACTAGTGTACAATATGATTGGG